>VOMN01027248.1:0-10496 GCA_014899125.1 Orchestia grillus | reverse complement strand
AATCTGTGCTTCACTAATAAACTCAACGAAATATCCATCAAACGAGTAGCACACAACACAGTTAAAAATGCTTGGAACTGATCATTCCTGAGTGTACTCCAACATCTTGAAAGAAAATTCGTCTGAAGATCATGCGGTTTCTTCCGGAAACCTGTCATACAAGAAATTAACTGGGCACTCGTGAATTATTCTACTGGTTTACCCGCAGTTTCTGTTCGTTGATCGTCCCTCTCAATATTTCTATAATACTAAAACTCTGATCACATTTTTTGGAGCCGTGCTCACTTCTCAGAAATAACATAGTGCAGAAATTAAACTCGTCTATCAATAATAAACTAACGACTTTCCCATCGTGTCATTGCTACGATTCCATTATTCATTATCCATTATTAGTGAATCCATTATTTTTTTGGTGTTTGATATTTGTTACGAAATAAGAGAAATCATTAGAGGCTCGAATGGAACTTTAAGTGACCCAGCGGATTTCGGATGGTCTAGCTATTACGTGAAAGTTTTACTCACGTAGTCTGACATTTCGAGAGTATTGCACTCATAGCTCGCAGATTTTTCCATTTTCACATTGATTTTACTTGCGAAGCGAATACTCGATCTCATCACTGCAGGTTTGAGGTTAGCTGAAACGAGAGACTCTTGGAGAAGTTTGGTTGTGCCGTTTCCATGGCGACGAGGGAGTACATGACGCCCGGTCTGCCTTCGTTTCCGGCACGGGCTGCCGAGTCGCTGTGTGCGCTGTGCTAGAGATTTTTGTCATACGCATCAACAGTCGTACGTAGTTTTTTATGCGAATGTTATCATGGGCGAATCTGAAAGTATTTTTTTAATTCATGGATCTGTTAGTCATTATTTTTTGAAACTTTAGCTTTACTCGTCTGCAAGCACACATGAATATTTTTTACAAATGTTGGTGTATGCAGGATTGAACAAATACTTGAAAAAAATCTTTGGGAGGTTAGCTCATATGTACCCTGAGTTATAGTATTACGCAAAAATTTGCTTATGTTTGAAAAGGTTCCCACAATTTTTGGGCTAATTATTACTTGTAACAGACGGTCGCAACTGCCTGAAGAGCACACAATCTACATCATTTTCGGGTCCAATGTCATCTAGAATTTTTTCAAATTTCTAGATAAACAGAGAAATATCAATATGACCAAACGCTTGCTTTGATATGTTACTATATCTATCATGTCCATAAGCTTTAGTCGGCCTTCGGGACTTCTCTCTTTCGTGCCCATTTTGTTTCTTTTCATTTTCATGCTTTCTTCTCGGATGATTCTTTATCTTTTATTTTTTTATTTCATAACTTGCTGTTTCTATGTGCAAGGGATCTTGTGTGGGAACACACCTTGTGCATAGCTTCTCGTTCTCCAAAGTCTATACTAAATAGTCTCTTCTCTTTCGGTGCGAGATAGTACGAGTTACTAAAGCGTACCACCACGACGACGAGCACCATCACCACCACCACCATCATCACCACCACCACCATTACCACCATCACTACCACCACCATGTCCATAATGAACCATAGTCACCAAACAGGTATCAATGTCTCTCAAACGAATCAGTGATTCTACTTTAATGTCTTCGAGACATATTTGATATAAAAAATCAGGAAATTTTCGCATTGTGTAGGCGATTACAAGTATTGAAGCTCTCATGAGGCGACTGGATACAAATCCCGGTTTGAGCATGTGAATTTCTCCTAGAGGAGCTGCAAAAAAAATATTGCCCAATGCTTCGATTCTACCAAGAAAGAACAGCTTGACGAAGTCAAACGTTGACGAAAATAAGGTCGCCGTCAACAACTGTGGTCTTCTGATTTAATGACAAAATATCCACCGTGGAAACCATTACGAACGTGTATAATGTGTTGATAGTTCGTTCAGCTAGAGACTTGCCCGAAGGTTACCGAATCATTTTCGCCCTTTCAAACCCAGCAGATGATGCCTTAATCTTGCTTGCAGTTGTTTCTGGAGCTGATAGATCTAAGTTTTCTTTTGAGCTCTGTCGAGAAGTTTGAAGAACGCCCAAATTTGCTTTCAGATTCTAAAAAAAGTGCAAGCCTCGATTCTGAAAACATTTCCCATCAGTATTGGCGTCTTTTAAGTTCCAACATGGTCCAGATGGACTTCACAATCTACTCCGTTGATAAGTTATGCCTCTACCAAACTTTACTCAAAGTTTACTGTTCTAAAGGAAATCCTGTTTTTTTTATATTATTTACTTCTTTAACTTCAAGGTTACTTATTTACTTCAAGGTTACTTATTTACTTCAAGGTTACTTACGTAGTCAACGTAGAGGCGAGTGGCGAGTTGCACTCGTTGTGTTAGTGATTTACTACTAAAATGAAATGATGACAAAAATAATACATCGATACTCCTCACTTTTTACCCCACCGGACAGACACAAATGTCGGCCTGTCACGTCAAGCGGCTTCTCTCACCACTCTGACAGCTCTTCACTATTTTACTTTGAATCCAATGTTATTCATACGTTGTAAAAATTATGCTGATGATGCTAAATAATTAAAAGGCCTCGTTGGGTTTTCAGAAATATTTCTTAACTTTTGCACATAGAAATTAGTGAAATTGATTGAGTCATGCATCTTTGTTACTGTAGTATTTTCATGCTTACGGTGTTGAGAATCGCTTTAGTAATTTTAATGTTCACGCACATGACTCCTTGTAAAAATAATTATCCATCCTTAATATTTTGAGCATGTTCTTCTATGGAGAAAAAGAGTCTGATAATTCAACGCGTACATTAGCGCTCGTTTACAAATTAAACATGTGCTAATTCATTTCAGCTTGTTGCAGAGCTTATTAGGCTTTTCGCTCTAAATACTTCAGATTTCTAAGTAAAAACTAAAAAGACCTCTCTCCGCTATTTACGATATTCGGTCCTCGACCGCGGAAATTTCTTGCTACTGCAACTTTCGGAACGTTTCGTACTCTCGTATCAAACTGGAAGCCAAAATTTTACTTCCCGAAAATTTGAAAGGACAAAGATTGTGCAGCACGATTAGAGTAGGGCTGAAGTCTGTGATGTGATCAACTTCACAGTGGGTGGGTGGTAGTTGGTCTTCGCATTATCTCCGAGCTCTGTGGGTTCTGGAACATTTGCACCTGTCGTGCCATTGAGGAACTATTTCGAATTTTTTGCCTTAATTTATTATGAGCGAACTCTTCAAGGTCTGGAAAAATAGGTCTCGAGTAAACTTTCGTTCATTACGCGTTTGCGTCATGCGTGTTCACTAACCGCCCTTCTCTGCACATGTGTCAGCAAGGCTTCTCTCCCAGAACACGTGCTCTGGCCTCATGCAGCTGCATTTTTAGTAGTAGATGTCGATCGTCCATGACATTGCTGTTGCTGTTGCTGGTCAACGGGCTGCTTGTTCTCTTGAAATGCGACTCTCCATTGCACGGCCATTTTATACTTTTTCTTAAGTTTTCCCTTTATTCGTTTGTTAGTATGTGATAATTTTTTCGATATTTTTTCTTTTTTGAGAGGTTTCTTAGCTATTCTAATTATTCACGAAGTGCTTTCGATTGAATACTTTACCGTTGAATTGTTTCCTTGACAACACTCTCTTTGAATGTGAACTGAACGTAAGGAAATAATTTGTTGTACTTCTTCATTATTCACGAAGACCTGCAAGAATATAATGGGCAACGCCAATGTGACAAATCCGATAAAATCCTGTTCTTAGGCAAATGAAATATTGTTCACCACGAGGCTGGGGTAACACTGCCATCACGCGGACTCATCAGGGACTGCACAGTGACGACCTGTACGCCCACTTTAACTCCAGTTTTAAGGGCGCGTATTCTTTTGAGTAGGTTCTTATTACGATTTGACGTATAGCTTTTTTATTTAGAAACTGTCATGTAGATAAGCATCGAAACTATGAAGATGGCTTAAGCAATTTTTTAATATTTACAGTCTTGTCTCTCATCGCTGCAGAGTTAAACTGAATTGTTCATTGTTCTGCCTGTACAATTTAGTTCTCCCATGTTGTTTTGTATAATAAATTCATAGTGAATTACAAAGAGTTCAGTCTGAGGAGATAAAGCGCTACATATAAAGAAAAATTATTGATCATACAAGTAATATTTCATTCTTTGAGATTTATTTGCATGAATATGCTTATTTCGCTGCATAGAAGGAATTTGAAGAGTACATCCTCTGTTAAAATATTTTAAGAGCAGAAAACATGAACTAAAGTCACTTGTTTGAACCTGCATATGCCGTACATAATGCGTTCAGTGGAGAATTGACCAATTTCGCCATATTCATATTGATTTAACACATTTTAGATTGTGGCCTGCGTTGGATTAATCAAACGCAAGCGTGGCCGTTGCCCCTACATTCCAGAGACCAATTTCGGGTTTGTTGTCCACATGCGTCTGTTTCCGGCGTTTATGCTAAATTGCTCGAATTGTTGCCTGACTGCATATGCGCTTGGTGAATGCGCCAAGCAGCCTAAATGTTTGCAATATGACACACTTGGAGAAAAGAATTGGTATGCTACTGTTGAACTGCTCGGTCTCCGCAGCCTCGCTACATCTGCCGTGCGACGTGCGCTGAATCGATCTATCGATCTCGTTAAATAAATTCCGTTGACTTATTGATGTATTTTTTCCTTTGCAATTAAACCCAGATTGTACGGAGGATTTGGAACTTATCTTTAAAATGTAAATATTGCTCAATGTTTAAGTATAAGTGTTACTATGTTGAAAATTTATTACTGTTTCATTTTCTCTTTCTGCCATACGTGTATTTCGGTTTATTATCTGACAACTGAGCCAAACAGCGACCTTTGCTTGTCTCTACCGCATTTAAGAAGTTTTGTTAAAGTGTTAAGTAAGAACGGGCGATGACTGTGAGTGACCTACGCAGAGCGACGTAGCTTACATCCTGTACCTTGCTTTTGCTCTTTTTACAAACTTTGAAATAACATCGACCATTCTATCGAACAAAGCTTTACTTCAAAACCGAAAGCATTTCTCATTTTAGGAGGTCGGACGTACAATTCCATCTTGAAAACGTTCTGGGAAAAATTGGGGAAGGTTTTCGTGTTGCGATGTTGCTGTGTGCATGAATTGATAAAAGCTCGCAGCTCGCAGTTGCTCTTTCACTGCGCATCCAACTCAGAAATGGTTATGTTGCTGTGCATCTGATTTTACTGATATTACGTAAGGTTTTCATTGCAGAGCATCGGCTGATTTATGGTCGAGATCGTGTCCGATGACGTTTACGATATGCCCAAATTCCATGAAAAGAACGTCCCCCATTTTACATTGTTTTTATATTCATAATAAATTCTGTGCGGCTTCCAGGTTTTTTTGCGACCAATAATGCAGGCAAGAATGTCGACGTTAAGGGTTTGCAACCGTAGTTACGCTACTTTTCCGGATCGTGACCTGGATTGGAGATGGATAAAAACAAAATTGATGCAATATTATTTTTAATGATTGTGTTACATTGTTATGAAAAAATATACCTAGGGCACAATATAAATAGCGTTGAATTGCGCTATTCATTTATCAGAGTCTTACTTTTTGTAAAAAAACTAGCTATTTTCATATGCATTCATTGAACTTTGAAAATTTCTAAACAACAATAGTTCAGCAGTTGAATATTGATTTTTTAAGTGCATTCAGAAAAAGCTGGTGTTCCATCACAATTATGGATACGAGTATGGGTTATCATTCAACTTTTTGAACTCCTCTCGTATTGATCTAATATCTCCTCCACCCGCTCGATGGACATTGCCTGGAGAATGAGCTCTGTTAGACCATCAATGTCGTGCTGGACCAGACTCCGCTGGACGAAACTGTGTTGCAATGACACTGCACATTGTTCAATCGTGTTGTGTGACTGTTGAAGGATGGGAGATCCGGGCAGACAGGGAAAATAGAATTTTTTTATGCATCCGAATGATTCTTTAGAAAAACTGCTTCTTCTAAGTTAAAAAAAACTGTCTTAGCATACGCAAACATGCACTGCTTTCTCAAATTGTAGTTCATTCATGAAGCAAATTTCTGTGAAATGCTTGAAAAACATAGAAAGTTAAGAGATTTACAATATTTTTTGTGGAGTAATTTGTGAATTTAGTGCGTTTTCGAATCGGAATTGTCGATCACATGGGTTTCAGTTACAACACGGATGTGGGAAATACGTTTTCTATGCATCGAATGATTTTAAGATTTAAAGTATACATTTCCTTGTGTCATGGAAGCACTACCGTAGCACTGCAGTCGAAAGGAGTGGAATGCTGTTCTAGGAGGTACTATTGTACCGCGTAAGTTTATTTGAGGGGAGCACGGCGCATAAGGCATTATGTATCTAGGCTGGACATGGTAGTCCGTGATGTCACCCCCGACAACACACCGACATGGAAGGGTCACTCTGAGTTACCATGAGCAGCGCATGCGGTGTGGTGAGGTGTGGCGTGGTGTGGTGTGGTGTGGTGTGGTGCGGTGAGGTGCAGTGTAGTCTAAACGTCAGACCCGCAACTCAGCAGGCCTCGAACCTGTAGAGAAGGTTGCTGGCATTTGTCATGCTAAAAGTGACTGAAATGTATTTTATCCATGGCCAGTTCTTTCGACAGCCTGTTCTGTGGTTTGATGCTTATCTAATGAAGTTGAAATTTTAGATTGTTATCTTGATTGTTATCAATATGGTGTTAGTAATTCATAAGATCCTAGCATATTTAGTACCTATTCTAGCTAGTAGTTAGATCTAGCGTTCATATTTTTAACGAGCGCTTTGACTTCAACTTAACGAGTAGAGTGAAGACGATTAAGTTATGGGAACCACTGTTATTCCTTGATGACCACAGGGTATGTGCCTCTTTCGCAACAGTTTCATGCCTTCACTACTGGTACAGTAGATTCTCGTCAGAATTTTGGCGCTCCTAATCCTCAGTTGGAGTCCTGATTTTAAAGAGCGGTACGTCGATTGGTTTTTCATATTCTTACAAACGGTACTCCGAATAAAAAATCTCGAAGTAAATTGTGAGACGCCTTTGCATTTCGATTGCATGGACTCAATACGGGAATCGATTGTATGGATTGTCAGAATGGATTCTATCAGAGGCGAGCGTGCGCTGATTGCTGAAGACCTTCTGTGAGTTGCGGTGTTGTACGGCCGATAGCCTCCAGCTGATCGTGTTTACTTTCGCACTCCCAGAATGTACGTGTTTCTTGTCAGGAGGACGGCTGAACGATGGTAAAATACCTCGTATTGGGTGCGTCATTAGTAGCGAGTGGAGCTTAAGGCCATTGCTCTCCGCAGCAGTGCATTTTATGGGTAATCGAGCTGGTGTTCAAGAATGTTTTCTTACGAAACTTTGTACCGATCTTACTGCTCTTCTTTTAAATCTACAACAGAGGATGTTAAAGAGCGATTTTTAAATCTTTGCTGAATGAACCAACTTTAAATAGATGTATTTAACATGCACTCGCCAAGTTAACTGGCTTACGAAACTACTATTTGTGGTGATACTGAATTTGTAGTTTCCACTGACTAAGTATGAAGCAATTAGGTAAATTATTTTAATGGACTGCTAGGTAAGACGGGTAAACGAGCAAGTATGAGGATTAGGGAAGTGAGCGAACAACTAGGTAAGACATTCCTGCCAAAATCTCATCAACGAAGTCTTCTACCCAAAATTTAGGCGCCGGGCAAGACACAAATGAAAGCATAAGATAGGGAGGAGAGAATGCCAGTTCAATTGTGGCATGACATAACATGACCAACCCTCCGGAGGAAAATTTCGACAAGAGGTGTGAAAATAGTTGACAATTTCACTCTTTTTCAATCATGCATGGTGAAAATTTCACGTTAGAGGTGCCATTAAAAATCAAACGCATCGGAANACTGGCCTATGTAGGAGACACCGCATGCTTGCGTGCCGGCCAGACTGGTTCTGCTTGCTTTGCTGCTGCCTCCCTGCACGCTGCTCCTTCCCTAACTCCTTATTTATCCTGTTCTCCCGGTCGTCGCTCCCTCTCTTCTTTTATTCAATCTCTACAGTACCTGAATTGTTTATATTTTCTCTTTAGCTGTTCGCATTAGTTTCTATTTCATTCCGTAGGCTGTACTTTTTATTATTCCTAGTTAATATTTTCCATCTTATCTGCATTCTGTTACTGGAAAATCTTTTTGTGTTTTAACATTCTGAAGGAGCCACCGATGGCACTTCAATGCATCAAATTTTTTAAAAAGTCTACTTTTTTAGAATTTTTTCTTGGCTAGGGACAAATTTGTATTTGATAGTGCCTTGGTGGCTTTTGAAGTTTTGTGTGTTGAATTTCGAATGGGTAACAATTGGTGGCTGATGAATTTAATAATTTAATTGTGAGTTCTTAAATGCGTGCGATGTGACCCGACTCGGCGCTGTCACAGGATGCCTCCAATTGCGGACATGCCCGCTTCTCTCCACCCGTCTGCCGCTCCTGAACTGCCTCCACAGCGCTTCCTCCCTGGCGAAACTTGGCTAAGGATAAAATGAAATGTGGCCACAGAAGCAAGCCAGGAGGCCCATTCTTGGGTTTCTACGCAAGTTCCGTGCAGTCAGACTCCAATCACGCACAGGCAACCGGTTAGACGTAGAATAGGAGGGCAGGACAGATCATAAAACAGACAATACAACTACCATCTGTGTTCTCAGCTAATTGAGTAACTTCGGCTTGTTGGTCGAGCTTGGATGTATCAAGCTATTCAAGGTTTTGCAACGTGACGCACGCATTTGGCGAATTTTCTTCTTCCATTGGTAAAATGTGCAAGGTTCCAGGAAATCATGATTAAAGTTAAAATGAGCTTTTATTCATACGGGTTTGATGAGGGCCATAAAAACCTTTATTTAACAGATTAAAACGAAATGAGTGCCTAATATCTTGGTATTGTACTTCTGTGCGTCGATGAATAATTACCATTCCTTATTCGGAGAACGACGACTAGTTCAGCTTCCTTATTTCTGCTAGCTACCTGCCGGTCGAGCACATGTTCAAAATCGACCGAGTAGAGAAATTTCTTTTCTGACTCTCTAGGCTGAAGTGAAACGAAATGGCTTTTGACGGGCAGACAAAGCGCTGATAATCTGGTCAGATTTTAGTTGTGTTAGAAAATACGTCGAGATAGAAACACGGTTACGTTGTAATGCACGCAGAGCTTTTCTTGTCGCGCTACTCTTCTTGCTTAAAAAGTCTGTGCGGCTGCTATATGGGCTATTGAATTCGACTTCAGCTCAGCTGGGTGTGCATCAGAAAGACGCTACCCGCATCTTCTGCAGGGCTTTATTAGACCGCTGCGAGAAGAATGTCTCAGCTATATGGGTGTCCTTGCTCCGTATGACACTTTTATGTTTTGTCTTGGTGGCTTTGTTATTCTTTTAATCTAAATATTTCGGATCAAAACTCTTACATTGTCGTGATGTTGTCTTCTAATTTTTATTTTCAATAATCGCTCCCAAAGATTGATTATAGCCTCCCGTATCTAAGTTTTTAGACTGTCAGGTCGAAAACCTGTTGCCTTGCAATTATTCCACACGTGGATTGTTTCAGGGGGAATTTAGTTCCATTTCAGGTGAATACCAGAATGAGTGGTAAAAAATTAAAGTGTTACTTTTGACTTTTCATAAGTGACTTGCTAGTCAAGAATTCACCAATTGTTACTGCCTTCATTACTTTCTTGGTCCCAGCACCCAGTCGATATTGAGACATCGAAAAATGTGATCATGTAAAAGACGTTCGCGGGCCTGTTTGGCCAATATCTGTTAATCAACTTGGAAGCGTGGGGTGTTTTCAAACGATACACTTGCTGAACCTCACGGAAATTTTTTATTCCTTAAACTTAACCAAGGTATTAATCCTAGTGCGTAGTGTGAAGGATGATTGGGTCCAGTAAAGTTTTTAAATCGGCGAGTAAACTAAATGCAACATACTCTGTCATTGTGTACGTGGAAGGAATTATAAAAGCAGGTTGCAAAATCGTTCTTGTTTGAGATACGCTCAGGTTATAGCAAAGTGTCATACGTGGCCAAGTGCCTTGCACTCAATTAATATTCTAGCTGTAGGACAGGTTGATGATTTTCTAGAGCAATTCTTTGAATATTTCATGTAAGGTTTCTGTAAATAAAGCTCCTAAAGGTACCGTTTTGTGGAACAATTTTGCAAACGTTCAGGTTATTGTGCAGAGGAAATATAGGTCTTCGCTCACCTCCTCGCTCTTTGGGATGTTTCGTGCGCTGCCGAGTCTTGGATATTTTTGATAGATGAATGATAAATTACGTCGCCGCAATTACGCTGTAATCACCCGGTGCCTCAGTAACCCGGTCCTACCACACCGCTTCATCATCGTGCTCTTGTTGGCAGCAGGCTGCACTTCAATGTGTGTTGTTGGCGTGCACCTATGTGTGTTGTTGGCGTGTACCTATGTGTGTGTTGGTTGGAGCGCACCTATGTGTGTG
>VOMN01027244.1:0-23197 GCA_014899125.1 Orchestia grillus | reverse complement strand
AGTTTCTGAAGCGCTGCTTTCACTACCACTACAACTACAACAGCTACCGCGAGGTGGAGGGGCCCATGTAAATGCAAGGGACTTCAAGTAACCTGAAATGTAAGGGATTCACATTTTCAGCGGGTGAAATAGAAGTGTTTTTTTCTGAGGCTCGTGCAAACGTTCGGCTGAAAGGGAAGAATACTGTGTTTAAAATTCAAAAGTTATGTTTGCATGAATGTTAGGCCTGTGCCATTGATAAACTTTAGTTGTAAACTCTGATTTGCTGTGCCCCGTATCCACTGCGGCACCCGAGTGCAGTGGGGAATGTGGGGCTTGGACTGTCTTTCCGAAGAGAAGCACTGCGTGACTGCATGGAAATTAGCTTCAGCACTCGCCAGAGATCGAACCTGAGGCCTCCTCAATAGCAGTCAAGTGCGATGCGCCCTACGCCACTGAGCTCCTTTTAGCGTGGTAATTATTTCACCATAATTTTAGGTGCATGCGTTCAAAATGGAAGCAGGGAAAGCCACTGCCAAATGCATCGTTTTTATAACCAAGTATGAGCAAGAAGAAAAAATACGATCCTAAAATAACATTTAAATATTGAACGTTTCAACCGCATGGGTCTTTTTCAGCATACTCTGACCGAAAAAATAATCTTCAAGAAGTAATTTGACAAGAAAAAAATCATTATACAGAAATTTAACTACCGAGAAATTTACGATGGTAAGGCTGACTGTACATCCTTTAAAACTGGCTGATGTTTTGAGATTTCAAGAGTCTTGATATTCTGATATCAGTGCCATGAGTAGCGGATAGCAAAACACTGGAATCTTCTAAACAGGTAAGTTACACTTTTCTGCACGGGAGCGGCCGGCAGAATGAGGGGTTTTGTAATAAGATTATTGGTTCGGAAATTCATACCAGCATGCTAAGTCAATCGATTGCTGAGAGCCCTTGTAGTCGAGCGTATCATCAAAACGAGTTACGACGTCGCAGCGATCAGCTGGTAGAGTAAGTCATGCTAAGGGACCGTGGCTACGATGAGTGCTATGATCAAACAAGTTACGCGCAAGATTTTTACGTTAGTACGTAACTTTTCAACACCTCACAGCTCACGTAAGTGGAGTTATGTTGAGCCATGATACTACTATTTGTGTCATTTGTTACGGCAAAGTCGTTGTATCTTGCAGCTTCAAGAGATACACGTGACAAATGTGCCTGCAACAGACACTTGCGTTCAACTTACATAATAATTGTGAAGTGTTGATCGCGATTTCTGCAATTTATTTTCTATTGTGATTTCAGTCATTGTTTTGAGAACTTCACACTATATCACTGGAAAAATTAGTTCAATTTGGTTTTACATTTAATTCAGCGTATTAAAGGGAGGGAAATTTTATCCAAAGGAGCATAACATTTTTTTTTCAAGTCATAAATTGAAGGATATTTTTATCATTATTCTGTAGAGACAGTCAAGCTGCATGATTTAGTAGAAGTTGACAAATTTCATAGGCTTTTTAATTCATATAATTTAAATGGAAAACCTATTTTCTTCCATGAAGATAATTGTTCATCCATGGCCTGAATGTTCGGTTTTAACTGTCTTGCTCTCAATATAATTTTTATATAATCTAAGAAAGTAATGGTTTAATGGATTGAAAATCTTTAACAGAATGCATAAAAAGTCACAAATGCATGCCAAAGTCTCCTGCTGGATTTCATAACCAGTTCAAAATTGTTTCCCAAGATATGTGGAGCCTCCGTCTCCCCCTAGTTCAATAGAGGCAAGCATATACAATATAGCTTCATATTAGAAATTAAACCCGGTATCAAATTTGTGTGGCATATAATGCACTGAAGAAAATTCATCCTAGCGGTTGAAGTGGAGTCTAGTTTTCCTAAAATGACGTGCCGCCTTACTCCGACGGCTGTCATCAATTAAATTCATAATTTCATCCTCGCTAAAATTTTGTCAACGTCTCTTCGATTGTCCATTATCACGTGACTAGCTGCAACAATGTAAACAAATTTCTGCCCTGTGATTAGCTGTCGGCCAAAGTGCCTTAATTATACCGTTCTGCATAAGCTTTCGCTTAAATGTCTCAGTGTACCAAAGTTACGACCAATGTACATCCAGATGCACAATGTGTACGACATTCTTCACAAACGACATAGGAAAGCAAACCCATGAGGTGAATATTTTAGAATTTGAAAAACCCAATTCTGTGTTGATTGACAACATTGATACGAAAGTTTACGTGAATGAAGTGTTTCGACAAAAGTAGAGTTCTTTCTTCAGTTTCTCTGATTGCTGGCAGAAAAAAAGGAAATTAAAGTTGAATACGTGTTTCGGTACAGTATGTACAGGACTATGGAAAAAAATGACGATTTGAATTTGTTTATTTTGTGAACCAAAATTTTCATATAAAAAAATTGAATGCTCATTTTCGTCAAGCATAAATTTTTTAATGGTCCCAGTTTAATAGGGCATGAAGTTTAATGATCATCATAGAGTGAACTTTAATGAGCGTAAAATGAAGTTATGTACCTGGATTGAACTTTAATTTAAGTGAAATGGAATTTCCACTAGGATTAAACTTGTAAGGATGTGTACTTGAATAATTACACGGATATCGAATAAAAATAATCTGCTATACTTTTATGGGTGTGCGAGTAAAGAAAGTTAGGGTTCAGCGTACTGAGGAAGAAGATCTTGCAGAAAAAAATACTGAACATTGCATGGAATGAAGAATGGAATAAAGAAAATACGTAATATACTGTTGTCCATTCGCATAATTAACCCCAAAATGAGCAAAATTAAGCTCAGGAGAAAGTACCAGTCTAAAATCAACAATATTCAAATTCCTATACATCAGGAACAACAATACATTAATCTGTCCCACGGGCAACACGTCTATTGAGTGTTGAGATCATTTGGGTAACATGCGCACAAATGCGTACTGATGCACACTGGAATTATTTGTAATAGGAAATAACACGCATATTCCAAGCTTAAATATACAGTTTTTCATTCAGTCAGACAGCGCAATTAGGCTATATTTGGGGTATTATTGGGGTATTGGGGCATGGCATAACGTAGCTTGGATACCTTAGAAGCAGGTCGGGATCCCGTTGAATACAGAGACATTTTAGTATCAAAACATAGGGTATACTGAGCGTCTATAGGTAGGGCTTTTTTGGGGTAAAAATGAGGCGGAGGACGCAAAAGAGGGAGGGCTAAGTACTTCAAACCTAATTATCACGTTTTTTTTGCTCACAATGATTTTAGTTTTCATTTGAAAAGTAGTTCTGCAGTAGTCGAAAACATTTTTTTTGAAGAGTAGTTTTGCTATATCTTTATCGATGTATACTTTAGTAATCGTTTATGTGTTGCAAATGCAAAAAAATGTGTGGCCTTCATCAAAAAGAATAATTGAGAGCGGCGTGTGAGAATAATAGAAATACTCAAAGCTTCGATCTATCTGAAATACTAGTTAGAATTGGATTTTTTGCCAACAACAGCCTTGCGACTCACACACTGATTATAATTCAGAATCATGTTAAGGTATCATGCAAAAGATGTAATTTTTCATTCAGTTGATATTTATTTCAGATTTTCTCAACTCCTAGTTTTCATTGACTTTACTAAAGGAACAATAACCGAGTTTATGGCAAGGCCAGTAGATCCTTCCCACCCTTCGCGGAACAAGTGCAAAATTTCCCATTCAAAGAGGCAACAAAATCCATGCGGCCTAGAATCATGGCGTGGATGAGCCGTCAGCGCCAAGAGGCTCAGAAAAGTGCTAGGTCAGACGGCGGAACCCAAAATTTGGCTGTACCTTATTTCACGAACTTACGTGATGTTTAGGCTCCGATTTAAATTCTGAGGCCGTCGCCTCTCAGCGATGCAATTCCGACGCGACGGAAGTCGCCGCGTCATTCCGACTTGATGATGACCACTTCTGTTGTTAGGGCCTCAGATTGCAGCTCTCTTCTTTTGTTTAAAGTGAGTGTCAAACTTAGGACGAGTCTTTCGAGGAGACCTTTGATTTCTCCAGGGCCGGCAACCTGAAGGACTACCTTAGCAACTGTAAAACGTGTCTCTAGTGACTGAAGAGTAGCACTGAAGCTTCACGACGGTCTTAGGTGGAGTCAATCTACGGAATAGAGTTCTGTGAAATCATGTCAGCAAAGTAGCCCGAGCTTTGTGTTTTTCGGAGTTTTTTTTCTTTCCCACCTTGTATTGGTGAGATGTTGCTCGACTAGCAGGCCGGCTGGAAAAAGGCAAGGCAACTTAGCAAACTAAAATGCCCTGGAGCGATGTGCTCCAATATCACATCCAATAATAACTTGTGAGAAGAAATGGCGGAATATTAAGTTGTGGGAAGTAATGGCGGAATAATAGTTGTGGGAAGTAAGGCGGAATACTAAGTTGTGGGAAGTAATGGCGTAATATTAAGTTGTGGGAAGTAATGGTGGAATATTAAGTTGTGCGAAGTAATGGCGGAATAATAGTTGTGGGAAGTAAGACGGAATAATAAGTTGTGGGAAGTAATGGCGGAATATTAAGTTGTGGGAAGTAATGACGGAATAATAGTTGTGGGAAGAAAGGCGGAATATTAAGTTGTGAGAAGTAATGGCGGAATAATAGTTGCGGGAAGTAAGGCGGAATATTAGTTGGGGGAAGTAATGGCGGAATAATAAGTTGTGGGAAGTAATGGTGGAATAATAAGTTGTGGGAAGTAATGGCAGAATAATGTGTGGGAAGTAATGGCGGAATGCAAACGATATTCTACGTATTTTTTGATGGGCACGATTGGGTAACTGAACCGTAGTTTAGTTTCCAAATATGTACACGGTTAAAGGCATCAGAAAAAGTGAAGCAAGTTATCGTGTAATAAATTTGCGGTGAAAGCGTCATGGCTAATGCTACTTGTGAAATACAGTGTACCGCTGTTGATGGGCTGGTTTTGTTCAGTTGAGGCTACAGTTCTGAACTACTCAGTCAACATTTTGCTTCTGAATTGTTCAGTCGACCCTTTCAGTTCTGAACTGTTAAGTTAATACTTCAGCTCTCAGTTGTTCAAGTGATGCTTCCGTTAAGAATTGTTCAGTTGACGCTCCACCTCTGAACTGTTCAGTTGACGCTCCACCTCTGAACTGTTCAGTTGACGCTCCACCTCTGAACTGTTCAGTTGACGCTTCACCTCTGAACTGTTCAGTTGACGTTTTACCTCTGAACTGTTCAGTTGACGCTTCACCTCTGAACTGTTCAGTTGACGCTTCACCTCAGAACGTTTGAGCTGGAGCTCCAATTCTGAACGGTTTCTTCACGGAATTCTTGAGAACTCTCATTGAAAGAAAGATGATCCTCAGAGTCTTCGTCTTCAGCGCTGTCGGAACTCTGTCCCGAGTGATCAGCTGTTGCGAGGTCTTGCTGAATGGCGGCCATATTGCAAACTTCTGCACTTCTCTTATGGAATCTCCATGTACGAATCATGCAAAGGAATATCATGTTAAAATGAATAAGTAAACGTGCTCCAGGGGTTACGGTTCATAAGAAACATTTAGTGGCATAGGAGTTAAATAGGGAAGTAATGGCGGAATACAAGCGAAGGAAAAGGACGTAATGGCGGAATAAGTTGTGGGAAGTAATGGCGGCATAAGTTGTGGGAAGTAATGGCGGAATAAGTTGTGGGAAGTAATGGCGGAATAATATGTTGTGGGAAGTAATGGCGGAATAATAAGTTGTGAGAAGTAAAGGCTGAATAATAAGTTGTGGGAAGTAATGGCGGAATAATAAGTTGTGGGAAGTAATGGCGGAATAATAGTTGTGGGAAGTAATGGCGGAATATTAACTTATGGGAAGTAATGGGAAGTAATGTGGGAAGTAATGTTTAAATGTTATGTACGTGCGTTACCTAACACAAAATTAAGCAAATATAAACATGTAAATTTATATCTGATTTAGGGATGAAGTTAATGCACTGGACAATGTTCTTCATTAAATTCGATTTCAATGATAGTTTATTCATGTAATTTATTTTACTTGTGAAAAACTCATGAAGCACAAATATGACTTGTTCGGGGAATTGCAATAATACTTAAATTTCAGGAGTAAAATCCGTAGATTAGCAGCGCTTACGATTTTCGAGTTAGCGTGAAAGGGTGCATTAAGTTCTTGTGGCTATTTAGGTAGGTAATTCAGTCAGACGTGTTCCAGGACTTTCATTCAAACAGATAACATATTTTACTCGCATAGTACGTCATAGCAACAGTTCTAAGGCCGATAACTATGAAAATGTTCTCCAGAACTACCAGGCCGTGCATTGATTCCTCACAGGGTTCGGTCTTAGCGCTGTAGTCTGTCCCTTGCATTGTAAATTTATAAACGAAAATTGTTGCGAGATGCTCGATGCCACATGTGCGTCACGTGGGGTTTTGCTACTTGCAGCTCAACTGCTGTTCAGCTGTGTTTAATTTTTTTTCAATCATCAGTTTTTGCCTCTGACGCACATGTGCGTCTTCGTTGATTGTGTATAGGCTACAATTGCTTCCACTCGGTAGAACTACTACAACAGGGAAAACTTAAATTCTGTAGTTCCATCTTTGAAATGCGAAACACTGACTTTTCATTCCATTTTCTGTATTCAAAATCTCGCTTCTTCAGTTTCATTAAGACCTACAATGAACATTTCCTATTTACCATTCTTCCCAAATTACAGGGAGAAAAGTTTCAACCGGGCTTCATAAGCCTTGCCATCAAAATTTTCAGCATCCACAAACCATTCACTTCCGAGCTCCAAGCTAGACTTCAGAGCTGTGTTCTCGGGTCCTGAAAATCACTTCACGTAAGAACCAAAGTCTGTCCTTCGTAGCCAAGTTACTCGCTGGCGCCAGAGCTTGAAGCAATTCTGGGTCAAGAACGTCTCTTCCTAAGACATATCAAAAAGCTCATCGACGATCAAAAGCGACTTAGCAAATGGAACTTACAAACCCTGACTTGTTATAGCACATCCCAGCTGTAACAAAGTAGCACAGAGCCCGAATTGCACCGGCTACTGTTACGGCACATTTGAGTATTGTGAAGGCATGTCTGGTCTACCAGGTCATATGGTATCTCGTGTAATATTTTTACTCTATTTATTGAGCGTAATTCCACATAAGCAATGCGTAGCTGCTAAAAAAGTTTACTTAGCTTGGGTTGTAACATCCACTCGGAAAACTTCTCTATTTTTTGAATTTCCTGTTGATTTTAGGATTTTATTACCTTGTCCTATTGAAATGACTGAATATTTATCTGTGATAATTATGACATACTTGGCCATCATTCGTCGCGGACGACACAGGTCAATGTGAATGCTACCTAGGTGAAGACGTAAAAATTCGAAAGACTACCTTATTAGTAGATCATAGCGGTACGACATTACTTCGTATTTTTTTTAAAAGACAAATTGCCATACAAAAGTGAATTGGGGTGATGAATAGGTCTCACTCTCATGTCCTTTGGGAAGCAATTTACTACAAAATTAAGCCTTGAACTGCTACACCTTTGTGCTTCCAAAACTTGTGACTCGTAGAAAGCAGACTTAACTACGAAATTCAAGGAAACGAGCTCTCGTTACTTTCGCTGAGTTCTTAAACCATTAGAACTCCTTAGGGAAAGCTGTAAGGGAAAAATTCTCATACTCCACAAAAGAACTGGTCGGAACAGAAAATATGCTGCTTTAACGCTCATCCCAAACAGGGTGCAGGTGTCTACCTCAAAAAAAAATGTATGCAGTCGTAGGACTGTAAACAAAATCATAAACAATGTTGTTTTACCTACGAAAACCTACGAAAAAGGAAAGTAATTGCAATTACATCTGAAAGTGAATTAGCTTCATTTGATGTATTTTAATTGAAGAATGCACATTTTAAAACCTCCCAAAGGAAGTAGCTGCGTATCGAGATGAAGTCTGCCACGAAAAAAGACAGTTACCTGCAGATGAAAACCAGAGTAACGGGAGGCAAAACCTGATTAACGTCGTGGAGTTCACAATTTTTCATCCCCAAGTCACATGCTAGGAATTCTTTCATCCCCATTTTCCCATTACCCGCCGGGATTTACTGAAGCGCAATGCTGTAAATTAATTAGGGTTTTTAGAGGGGCGGTAATTCAGGTTCGACCAAGTTTTGCGTCTCTCGAATCTGTCTTGATTAGAAAGGCTAAGCGATTCAAACTTTTTCTGGCTCGCTTTTTAGAATCTCAGAGCTGATGGATTCATTTCTTTATTTCGAGGCTTTTGAGAACGTTCTAAGAAATCAATTCAATTCCGCCAAGTTTGGTCACAAAAAAAAAAGATTCGTTTTCAGAGTGCACACGAGCGCCCTTGCCAGAAATGACATCCATGCGCACACACCAGCATTGCTCCTTGTAATCGAGTCTCTAAAAATTCTAAGCACTGGAATTTTGTTCATTTTGTTTTTCAATGAGCAGGTTTCTCCGATGGAAATGAATGCAGATTGTAAAGAAGTGAAGGTGCTTTCTGAGGCCAATGAGTAAGAATTCAGTTCTGCGAGAAACTTGAAAACTTGCTCCAACGTTTCCAAACTAGTCCAATCTCAAGAAAGAAAGAAAAGAAAGAAAAATCTTTTATTCCGAAATCAGTCACTTATAGAGCATATAACCTTCGGGTTTTCATTCCGTAAAATTAGAGTCTTAAAATTAAAATGTGGAAGTCACCGCAATGGAACTTCTGATGGAGACCAGAAAGACTACAACCTTTAAATTACGGGTGGAAGTCTCGTTGAAACTTCGGATTGGGATTCATAATTTTATGCTAAGCCCGAAAAGTGAAACATTAACTTAATAAGAATTCCAAGTACGGAAAATTAATGAAATTATCCATGTTTTTTCGTGTCTAATTTCGAACACTTTGAATGAACACCTAACAGGAAAAAAGATCTAACTAATGCGTCCCATTTAAAAGGCTATAGGGGTCAAATACACAGCGTTAATGTGGTTCCAGGCAACCACCGCTTTACAGTTGTCCTTCTCATAGAGCTTTAACAAGTGAAGTAATGACCAGATAGTGCGGAAAATATTTGTGTCTCAAAAAACAGGTAGAATGTGATATAAAAAGAAATAAGAGGACAGTGCGGTTGTTTAAGTCAACTAATCTGGAGTCCTTGGAGGGGACGATTCTAATCTAGAGTCCTAGGAGGGGACGATTCTAATCTGGAGTCCTAGGAGGGGACGATTCTAATCTGGAGTCCTATGAGGGAACGATTCTAATCCGGAGTCCTATGTGGGGACGATTCTAATTGTAAACTGTCACAATTATGCAGTCGTGATCGTATTCGATCGGCATTTCAGCGTGATCGGTGTTATGACGAGATCGGTGTTATGACGAGATCGGTGTTATAATGAAATCGGTGTTATGACGAGATCGGTGTTATAACGAGATCGGTGTTATGACGAGTTTGGTGTTATGACGAGATCGGTGTTATGACCAAATTGGTGTTATGACGTCCTCGTATGTTCACACGTGCGTCAGAAGTTCTTACGCGCGTTTTCTCACGGTCACGTACTGTCGAGCAGCCGAACGCTCAATTTTCAGTGTCTCTAAAAATGGGTTTGTGATCTGGATGGTTGCAGACCAATACCTGAGAAACCAGCGTGTGGGCAAGAAATTACTCTACTAATTTCAAGAGAAGCTGCTCCAAATATAAAACTCCCAGGAGTTTTGTTCATGAATTGAAAAAGGAGTTTTTATATCAAACGCTCAAGAGCCTATCATCAAATATCTGGAAAAATAATTTTTGGTTATTAACTCCACCACCTCCGAACTTAAAATTCATTTACGAAAGAAGTTTTACCATTGCTTAGTCTGAAGGGTTCGCTATTGAAAGATGAACCAAAAAAACTGCGGCACAGCCGTAGTCATTCAATTCTCGACAAGTTTTGAATATCTCATGCATTCGACCGCTTCATCGCAGCGAACGTGGGTAGGCTTCAATTTTTTACTACTCAAAATAAATAATAAAGCGTTGAGATCTTTGAATAACGTCTCAAGCCTCATTCCTCATTTGAACGACTGTAAAATTGACAGCTTAAAAATTTTTGGCTGAAATTCTGCAATTAGATGTTTTTACTTCTGATGTTTTAAAACACATGAAAAGTCAGCGTCGGAGCGCCCCCTAGAGTCGAAGAAGGCGTGCGCACTTTAGCAAAGAATTTCATGAAAACGTTTTGTTGTGAACTACTTTTTTGGCATATGCAGTCAACGATCTGTTTAAAAATTTCATAATTGAATTAAATCTTTATTAAATAATAATTGAATTGAAGTCGCAGTAGCTGATCAAATCTTTACTTCTTCGTTGACGATATTTGCAATTGGGGCAATGTTAGTAAGAGAATCTTGAAAAATAGTGTGCGATTTGAACGATAATTACAAATGATAACATTTACAATGAGGGGTCAAACTAAAATGACTAATTTACTACTCGTGAAGAACTATCGTGCTATATGTGTTGTATCACACAGCGCAAGAGTAGGTTACACTTCTGCAGAAATGAATAGCAGTAACTGAATAGAGTGATGTATTCAGGCATTTCTGGAACTAAGTTTTCCATTATAATCTATTTATCTTCAATCTCCTGATACGATGAGTGACCTGTTACAGTTCCTCCTTTGTAAAAAATTATGCCAGACATTCCGCAAGTTAGGGTGACGAGGACAATTCATAAATAGCCTATAGTTAAAGCTAACGAGAGGACTATAAATAGCTTAATAATTATCAGGAGAGATATCGTAAGTAACCTAACAGTCGAGATGAGGGAAACTTAATACCTAATAGTTAGGGAGCAGGAAACAGACTATAAATAACCTAATAGTCAGAGTTAGAGAAATTGACCGTGAATAACCTAATAGAGTTAGAGAAGTTGACTATAAATAGCCGAATAGTCAGAGTTAGAGAAGTTGATCATAAATAGCCGAATAGTCAGAGTTAGAGAAGTTGACCATAAATAACCTAATAGAGTTATAGAAGTTGACCATAAATAGCCGAATAGTTTGAGTGAGGGAAGCCAGCTCTGTGCTAAATTAGAACAGAGAACCAGGAGTAGGAGCACAATGCCATGTTAGAGCCTCTAGAACTGAGAATCGAGCTCATTATGGAGCAAACACAGCGTGGGCCACGCCACAGGAAGTCCTGGAAGAAATTTCGTGATAAGATTTCCCGGCAAATACACTTCCAGCCTTTGTCACTCGGTCGAAAAAAGCAGTCACATTATTAAGAATGTCAACGCTACGAGTCATTACATTAAATATTACTCACCACTCCACTGACCGTCTGCAAAATCTCGGCTGCAGATGCTCTGTACACCATGTCTCGTAGGCCTCGCTCACACAAATATACGTAAGAAATGCACGACGTGTTTCATGAAAAGCGCCGAATTTGACATAGGTGACACTTGTTTGTTTTGAAGTATAAACGCATGCATTTATCATATAAGCTGTTGCTTTTGCCCAAATTATAGAGGCTTAGTTCTCTTTTCTAGCATACTCCGTGTGCGGCGGTGTGTCATGGATCAGCTTACGACTGAGTAAAGCGTTCGCATCCCATAGATATTTTCTTCAAATTCGGCGTCCTTTACGGAACACCCCATACTTAAGGGATCTAAGTAGTTAAGCTGCCGCAGAGAGCGTTTCAACGATGAAAAAATGGAAGAATAAAGTAGACAGATTCCAAACATTAAAGCTGAAGTCGGTTCTACGGAGTGCCGGCCACCGCTGCTCAAAAGGAAGAATATAAAAAGGGAGATTAGTTCTGAGCTGAAAAAATCTCACGACAGCCTTCTACAGAATAACTTCCCGTGTCCGGCCTACAGCGTGCTACATACCCACGAAGGATGACTGCAGATAGAATGAAGGTAGCTTACAAGTATAACATAAATCAATAAATGAACTATTCTCATCTGAGGAAAGACGATGCGTATAAATTGAAAACAAAATCGCAGTTTTCAAATTTCTCGCTCTTCTCTGTGCTGGTGCTCTCAGGGCCAAATATGCCTTTACTGTAATATCTGCTCCGCCGTGTCTAATCTGAAGTGAAGTATGGCTTGGAAGTGCATTCAATTGAAGGAACCTGCAATATATATGAGGAAGCTGCGGTACAGAAACCTACAATATTTTTGTGGAAGCTGCAGTACCTATCAGGGATCTTCAACGCACGTAAGGAAGCTGGAGTAAATATAAGGAGACTGCAGTACATATAAGGAGACTGCAGTACATATAAGGAAGCTGCACTACATAAAAGGAGGTTGCAGTACATATAATAAAGCTGCAGTTCATATAAGAAAGCTGCAGTACATATAAGAAAGCTGCAGTACATATAAGGAGGCTGCAGTACCTATAAGAAAGCTGCAGTACATGTAACGAAGCTGCAATACACATAAGGAGGCTGCAATACGTATGAGGGAGCTACAATATATGTATATAAGGGGGCTGGAATACGTATAAGAAAGCTGCAATACTTATACGGAAGCTGTAATGTATATAAGGGAGTTACAATACATATAAGGGAGCTGCGGTATGTGTGAGGAAGCTGCTCCACATATGCTCCCTGACCAAAAATTAACCTCTATTGTTTTTCGAGGGTTTTTTGATAAGATGAGGACCTGTCATGTTGTGGGGCCGTTTCAACTACACAGCTTTGAAAACCGATCGATGAACCTATTCATTAACTGGAGCTCAGAAAACAATAGGTGACTAATTCTTTCATCCCGAGAGTTTAATTCCGGAGAAAGGAATGAGCAAGTAAAGTCGCTTGCAAGCTTATCATATTTATTGACTAGAATCGCTATTCACCACGAAGGAATATAAACGTTTCAACCATAAAGGCCATTTCATACAAGGAAGTTACAATGCTCAAAAGTTAGCTGTTACAGGAAGGATCGATCAGAGAAACATGGCTGTAAAGACGGAACTTACCCTCACACGGACGCCAAATTCCGAGCGGCGGAGGCGCGGTGTTTTGTTTTTCCGTTTTTGGGTCGAAGGGATTACGCCAAGCTGGCTGCAGACCAGCGCTTGTGAAGAGCCAGCTTAGTTTTGCAGTTTGTCAACATTTTAGCGACGGCAGATTTGAAACCTAGTGCTCTCGCAACGCTGGATTCATTCCTCCGAAGTTCATCAAGGAAACAGGCGGTGCTTTGCAGTTGATGACGGACAGGCGGTGACACGAATTTGTGCAGAAAATGCAATCTAGTACAAGCAATGCTGCCCAGTTAAGACAGTACTGACCAGTAACTACAGTACTGCCCAGTTAAGACAATACTGACCAGTTATTACAGTGCTGCCCAGTTAAGACAGTACTGACCAGTTACTACAGTACTGCCCAGTTACCACAGTCTTGCCCAGTTGGCACAGCCCTACCCAGTCAGTGCAAGGATTTCTAGTGTATAAATGCCGCCCAGTTACCCATTTGCACGCTGGTCTGACTCTCAATTCCCTCGTAGGTGTAAGCCATTAATGTGACATAAGTTTTACAGGCTAAAATTCACGTTTCAACGTCTGGTAACGCATGTCACGACTGAAGCCTCGGTTACAATGGACCTCATTCACGTTCTTTTTATTCAAGCTTTTATGCATTATGAACACAAGCGAAAGGAAATACGCTCGCAACCATACCATATTTATTAACTAAAATTGTTTCTGTGCTCAAAAGGAAAAGGAACGTTTCGACCATAAAGGTTATTTTCTACATCTGGAACAAAATAGGAGAAGTCCTATACCAAGAAATGGTCATATCAAGAACATAAAGATAAAGCCAATCGCACTGGGAATGCAGACTGTGTCGTTTAGAACAGGTTTGTTTGATAAAATAAATAGAAATTGTAAAACACGTAAATCAGTGGTGCCAGAATTAGAAGAAACTATGTTAAAACATTCTGTACGGACCGGCAGATGGCTCTTATTTGCGTCAGTACGCACCGCAGAATGGGGAGGAGTTGAAAGAGGAACATCTATCTAGCATAGGAAGATCGCATTAATTATCCTCTTCGAATGATGAATGATGCTTCATTTCAATTTTATTTCAAATAAATGTTAGCTTTTCTTTGTTACTTTGCTGACAATTTCATGTACATGCATTAGCCTTTTGGCGTCGCAAGTATTATTTTTTTCACGTTTTTTTTTCATTATTTGTGTTATTTTTTGTAGTGTTCTAAACGTCATGTTTTTTTGAGAGAGAGGAAATAAAAACACTATTTGTTAAAAATTAAGCCGCATACAATGTATATTGTTGTGCAGTTTTTCATAGAGTAAGGACACAATCTTAAAATCAAGTACACTAATCAAAATTAATATTTCATGTGGCGGTATTTCACCTTTATATTTCCACTCAATTAATTACGATCAATTACATTTAATTTCTGGAACATTTTTTCAATAATTTACAGATTACCAAAAAATAATTGTTTTCTTATGAGTTAAACCATTCACCACTATTGTCACTACTGAGAAATCAAGAATAAAACATATTTAAAAATCATCGGCTAGGAAAGTGCACTTTGATATCTAACTTACTATTTAATTCAAATGTACTGATCCGGTGTACATTATTTTCATGTAAATTATTTCCAACCGTAAATTAACATCCCTTATCAAGTGAGGAAGGCTGGGAGAGAAGCTACTAGAATTCATCTACAAGAACGGAATAAATGACCAAATGATGAACAATGACAAGCCGCTGAACAAACCAATGTTACTCGAAGGCGAGATACCTAAGCTAGCTTTAAATTTCACAACAAAATGCAAGAAACAATTGGAGTAGACGGTGGGCAAACTGCTTGAGTTTTGATTTGACACGTCACAAAAAATTACTCAAATTATCAAAAAGGTTACCTTTTGCTACATATGTCCGTTAACAAAAGCCAAGGAAAAAGTCTGGCAAATCGTGACATTGCGGAGGAAATTGTGGAGTTGGAGCATGAACTGATTTTTAGCTGGTATATAACCCAAACTTTTGGACTCTTGAGCAAGGCGCATTTTGAAAGACAGTAAGCAACAGAAATTTTTGGAAAAAATAATGAAAGACAACTGCTTGACTTCACAATTATATCACTTTACAATTGTTCCAAATGGGTTGTGGAAAATAAGATATTTAAGAATCAAAAGTGCTTGAAGCCAGGACATTGCCAGCGAAAATACTATTCCCTTATTGTCTGAGGCCTAGAAATTGCTTCTGTTCCATGGTACGTGCATAAATTCACTGGACAAAAAATTAGTCACCTATTGTTATCCGATGGTATGGAGGAGGAGGAGGAAGAGGATCCGTCATATTCTGGGGCTGTTTCAACTTCTTAGAAGTGGGTCTTTAGTTAATGTATCTATAAACTAAACCAGCATGGTTACATAGAGATTGTAGATATCCAAGTTTTGCCACTTGCACAATATGTGAATGAAGAAAGGCATGCGGCTTCGCCTTAATTTTAGAAAAAATACTGTCCTTGCATCGGGTTAGATCTATTAATTTTCGAGGTAATCCTTCAGGTTATGTCAGGAATTAACAGATAAGTTAACAGATAGGAGCCCAACAGAAAATGTATAGAACCACCTAGAAGGACAGGTTAGATATCGAGAAGATCGTCCACATAACGTAGCAGCACTACGAGATCAGTTAATGCAAGGGTAGCTTAAAATCGACCAGGTGTACATCAGGACTCTTGTAGACTCAATGCCGCGTAGAATTGACGCCATTATTCGTGCTCATAGACATCCCACACCATATTGATAGCAAGTGACTAGTTTTTTGTCGGGGGAGCTAATAATAACACGCAGTTTTTTGCAACATCATGAAACAAACAATGGATGTTGAGCGAGCGGAAGTGCGTCTGGAGGTCAAGCCACTATGTGATAGAAACATCACCTTGTTATTCGTTGCAATTTTGTCAACGTGAATAACATTTGCAGATTTGAGAAATAAAAGAAAATTTGTCTATCGTCGTTTAGTCAGTTTCGAAACATTCAAGCTAGCTTTCAGCAATACTTATACATGACAGCGGTTTCAAAAGCACATTTCTCACTCCAGCTATGCTCCTGAAAGCGAACACAGCTTAGAAGAATAATTATAAAAAAATTGAGTCGTGGAGAAAACAAAATTATGACCGGAGAAATAAATGAAAGTGTGAACTATTGATATTTACAAAGGAGGAACTCATTTTTCTATTGCTTGAATTTTAAAAAAATGGGTCAATTAAGTTTCAATCTTTTTCAATGAAAATTTTTTTTAGCAATCTGAACTTGGACGCAAATCTTTCAGCTCACATTTTTTGTTTTACCGTTTCTGAGTAGCAAAAAATTTATTTTCGTTCCTAGGTACGGAATTCTTCATACGATTGGTTGAATTTCCTTAAACAAACCAGAACATCAAAACGAACATTGAGAATCGGTTCGAACTAAATCAAGATAAACAGAAGCTCGCCAAGTCATCTGGCAAGTGCCTCGAGCGATTACATTTAACCCAGGAAACAGTGAAAAAAGCATATGGTTTGCATTGCTTTAAATTCCAACGTTTCGCTGCTGGAGACAATATCCAATTCAAACTCGAGCAGAGATGCAAAAACTTCTGTTTTATAAGCGCATCTGAACGGCTCGTTACTTACTAGAGTCTCTCACTTATTGTCCGGAGCCGTAAAAACTTATCCTAATATCATAAGCTGAGGCCCTAAACACTTCGTTCAAGTCAATTTAGCAGCGGTGTCGACTTTGTATTCCTGGAGGGCATATTACATTTCCAGAACTCGGAGCCAGTCGTCAACTAGAGAAGCGATGACTCCGTAACGATCCGAGTTCTTTGATTTGACTTTTGAAGTCGTCCGGAAAACGGGCCGACGTCCTGCGTCTCTCGTTAAGCCTCGCTCGTCTTCAATTGTAGAGTCGTAAAGTTACTACTTATTAAAAGTTTCGCCGACAAACGAAAGTGGAGATTTTGGAAGACAGTGAGCACTTCTGCGAAACTTATGCTTTGGATTTCTGTTTTCTTTTAAATATTACAGATTGAGTTTGGGTTAGCGTTTGAGTTACGGTATGTGTGAAACTTTGATTAAATTATCTATTGTTTTTACAGTTTATTTGAGGATTGTATTTTCTACAATACAGAAGTAGTTCGTTTCACTCGGTAGAAAATTTTCTGCAATTGTCCGAAAAAGTCTGAAATTTTTTTTCCAATGTTGCGATTTTTAACCCATTCTCGCCACATGAGCCAGATAGAGGATACCTTTGCAATGTACAAGAAAAGTGGAATAAAGTATGGCAACTGCGGCAGTTTCACTCACATCGAGCGAGGTTTCCCATCCTTTTACCCATGAAAGACTAATACAGAAGCTGAGCGCTGATGCAAATGTTCACGCAGCGCGACGAAGTGTCTCACCGTCACAATGTTATTAGGAGGCAAAATTTTCGCGCATTGCTGTCACTTTTCTCGAGTTAGATTAATGGACGGAAGTGAAAAGTTGAGTTACGTTCTATTAACATACTGACTGGAGGGCCTATCATGGCCGTCAACATGTGTGTACGGGTCAGTGAAGGTAATCGTTAGTTGGGTACATTTGGTGATTGGGAGTTTCATATTTGTCGATAATTAGGAGTTACCTACTTTTTTCGGATTGGGAGTTAGATAATTTTAGCTGATTTAGAGGTACATACTTTTTTGGTGATAACGAGCTACGTACTTTTCGGTGATTGCGAGTTACTGTGTTTCTTAATGATTGAGAGTTACATTATTTTCGATGAATATGAGTTTCATCAATTTTGCTGATTGGGAGTTAGATACTTCTGCGTTCAAATTTACAACACTTCCTAACGGCTTGTATAGCGAAGCTGGGCACGCCTCATTTAAAAAATGCACTGAAATTTGACACTGAAACTTCGGTATTTTTGCCCTACATAACATTCGTACAGTGCAGTTAGCATAGAAAAAGCGCGAAGTTAGCATAGAAAAAGGGAAACTAAAAGGTAAAAAAAAGAGATTGAATGAGGGAGATTCACATTAATTCACGTGACAGTCATTCGCGATGCATGGCCAGCAACAGGCCGTCATTATTAGGGCTCGTGGTGGTCCTACATCATATTAACAGCATGTGACTGTCATTTTGCATGGAGAGCTTATGTTTTTTGAACTACAAGCGCTCTTTATCCCAACCAGCCCTCAAAATTTTCAAAAATACGTCAAAAATAGAGTTGCGCGAATACTTATGTCCAGAGACTGTATTATGAAGCCGTAAGCGGCCTGCGCAGTCCCAGAAAACTCGGAAAGATTTGTTTCGCCCGAGGGATGCCCCAGCCTCACAACTTCTCAGACTTGAGCTAACGGTAGATGGCAGGGAGGTGCAGCAGGAAGAGGTAGAGGAGGAGGAATAGAGGGAGGGGAGAAAGAGGGAGAGAAAGGAAAAGAGAACGATGAGAAGAAGAATAACTCTAGAAGGAGAAGAACTCATGTAGAGTACGGTTACGGCTATGCTTTGTATACTGTGGCATTGTCAGTTGTAAACGTGAAGCCAGTTATTGTTCACTTAAATAAATACCTGCGCAGTAATTATGCAGCGCGATATAACTTTGTTAAGGGTGAGTATTATGATTATAAAAGAAAATGATTCTTGACTGTGTCAGTAACGCCTTCCTTCGCATATAGCGCTTTATCGTTTCCAATATGCAGCCGCTCTATGTTCTCATTTGCTTTTCATAACACGCTTTATTTGCTGCTTATGACATAAAAATCTTTCTGTATTTTTTGAAACTCACTCTAGTTCGCACAGCTCAATCCAGGGATGACTGTAGAGCGGCTGCTTACTGGAATTGATCTAGCTCTCTATACTGGGAACGACTGAGGAGCGGCTGTTTGTTGAACTGATCTAGCACTTTATCCGAGGGACGACGTTTGAGTGGCTGTTTGCTTGAACTGATATGGCGCTCTATATGGAGAACGACTGTAGAGCGGCTGTTGGCTAGACCTGATCTAGCGCACTGTATGGAGGACGACTGTAGAGCGGCTGCTAGCTAGAACTGATCTAGTGCTCTGTATGGAGGACGACTGTAAAGCGGCTGTTGGCTAGAACTGATCTAGCGCTTTATATGGAGGACGACTGTAGAGCGGCTGTTGGCTAGAACTGATCTAGCGCTCTGTATGGAGGACGACAGAACTGTCAGTTCGGAAGAGAGTGAAGTTTAGGTGTAGGTGCCGTCGCCATGTAATGCAATCGTGTGTCCGCACTCTGACGCACTCAGCCACAGCACTGCTGCAGGAGGGCGCGTGAGGAGTAGCCAAATTTTGCTACAGCTTTAGAAGATTAGTAGGTGCGACTTATTGGCCGTGCCCCATACTTATTAAAAACAATGCTTTAAAAAAAACTTCATTCTGAAAAGGAAATTTCTTACTACTGAACGATCAATTAAATCATATGGTTACGCTTAGAGAAAAAATCATCTATGAATACATAGCTACAATACTTTATATTTGATTTCACGAGGTGGAAACGATGTATAGGGTCAGTCACAAAGAATGTTGAGATTTTTAAACACTTATTAGTCAGTAAATATCAACCGTAGAGACATCGATTTAGTCTCACTTTAAACATCAATTTGTCTACTATTACCAGTAGAAAGACGTGTCGCTTCATAAAAGTGGCTTGGGCACAGGTACTGAAAAAGTTATTGTGGTTTTTGTGCTCATTGGGCGAGTGGCCGGTAAAAGAGTGAGCTCTGAGTTTATTTACTACAATAACACTGAACATTCAAAGAAGGGCAAGAATTCGTAAAATAAATTTTACAGATTTTGAAATAAATTCTTTATATATGATATCATAACCAATTGTTTTAGGACATAGTTATGTTTCTAATGCAACGAATACCCACCTTTGCTTTCACGACATTTTTGTCATCGGACTCTCATTTCCCTATTTAATTTTGAATAATGTCTGGGTTATTTTTAGGTACGTTCACATTTGGGATAAATGGTCACATGAATCGTGCAAGTCAATTGAAGGTTTTTAGACTTTACTTTTTGACGAAAAAAATGACGTAGAGCCAGATCGGGACAGTGCGGGGCCCACTCCAGCCTTCGCCCAACTCCAGCGACACGCTTTCTAGAAACTTCGTTCGAGCTGCTCTGTAGGCCAATAATTCGGTGGCACTGAGTTCCGTTTTCCATTTCCCACACTGTGTTGAATCAGAGTTTGAACAGAGATACAAAATAAATTAAAAATCTCTTATGATTTTAAGTAAAATTTAGGGGTTTTCTCGCACAATGGCCAAAAAATCACAGCTATTGTTTGTGTAACTGTACCCAAGTTATTCTTCCAAAAATAACATTTATGAATTTCAAAAGAGAGTAAAGTAATGTTTAAAAAGTTAGATCAACCTGAGGTCTTTACCATGAATACTTTCTGAGTAACAGGCAGTTGAAAATCTCGACACTCTTTTGTGCCTCACCCTGTGTGATATTCACCTCTTTTTTAAAGCGATTGAAAATGCATTGGTTCTCGGTGATGTGTTGATGAAATTGAATGCATTAAAAAGCAATCTAAATGATGAACATTGAAAATGTAAGGCGTGATAGTGCCATGGCAGTGCACTTTTTGTGCTCCAATCTTGACAAGAACAAGGCTTCAGAAGCGAGAGGACTGAGTCACCTCACCATGTGCTGTAGTTTTTTTTTCTAAAATGGCTACACTCATGTGGCGCGTAGGAAAATTCACGGGAATGCTATTGATGGAATCAGGCTTTGTTTCTGCAAATACTGGTCAAATTTTTCAAATATTGTAGGCCCTGGTTTAATAAAATTTGCTTGTTTGAAGTGAACTGTACTCTACAACCAGGATATTTTTCTCGGGAAAAATATGATAGAAAATAGCAATTATTTCAGCAAAGGAAGTTATGGAGCGCAAAAGTGAAATAAGCCAAAAGCAAATATCGGAGGTCAGGGGTCAGCGCTGTGCTACCACGGACACGTTATTGTGTATTTTACGTACTTGTTATTCATCTTCATTCATTGTTATTCATTCTTATTCTCCGTTGCTCATACATTATTCTTTCTCATTTTTTGTTATTCATATATTATTTTTCGTTAGTCATTGTAATTGTATTTATTCCTTGTTATTCCTAGTTATTTGTACATTATTCTTTGTTATTTTGAAACATATGAATCTCGGCTTCCGGTAGTCCTCTCAGAGACACGTTAAAAAATTCGTTGAGTGGGGCCCAGTCTCGGCAGGTGGGGCCCAGTTCCAGCAAGGGGAGCTCAGTTCAGGCAAGTGGAAACCCAGTTCCAGCAAGGGGAGCTCAGTTCAGGCAAGTGGGGCCCAGTTCCAGCAAGGGGAGCTCAGTTCAGGCGAGTGGGGCCCAGTTCCAGCAAGGGGAGCTCAGTTCAGGCGAGTGGAGTTCAGTTCTGGTGAGAGGAGCCCAGGTTCAGCAACTGCATTGAGAGACAAAGTTCCGACTTTTGTGGAAAATTTTCACAATTTTTGGAGACTGCCGATGCGGATGGAGCCCTGTGAGTCGCCGCTGCACGCTCTGATAGTACACATTGCTAAAGGTCGGCAATTTTTTCGAGGCGAGTCTAGAATGAAATAATGGGAGTCGCTCATACTTAGGCCCTTCAGTCACAGGAAGATTTTACTGCTTGTTTCAACACAATCGGAAAGTGTTAGTGTTTATTAATAAATAAATTGCTACTGGGTTCAAAAATTTTCCGAAGCACTGCTGAAGACTTTCCATTTCGTTTTTATTTTTATACATGTATTGGAGCTGGACGTCAGAGTGAATTTTTAAGGCAATGAAAAGCAAAAATAGATATTTCTGAGAATGACGAGAGAAAATTTATTATCTGACACTCTTAGGTGTGTATAAGATAGCTTTTCCAACCTGAAAAAATGATTTTTTCAATAACAATTCAAAAGACTTTGCTGGTGTTTGTCCGTTTGACTAGCTTGTTTGTTCTATTTGAAAAAAGTAACTCTCCTCTTTCAGAGGTTTCATTCTCTCAGCATGCAGGGCAAAATGTCAGAAATGTACGTCAGCCTGCAGTAGATAGCGGCTAAATATAACAGATAGTAAGCGTAAAGCGTTTCAAAAATTCAAGGTAAGGGTAGAATATCAATCAACACGCGCGCTTTGAGTAGCAATTATCTATACAATACAAGTAATATTGCCTCGAATTTGAATATTTTTTGTGTGTAGCCATTTACTTGAGCACTGAAGCAATCAGTTCCAGATTTTAGGATGCGTTCTTCTGCCTGATCTGCGAGACTGGGTCAGAGAAGGCTATGGCCACCTAGCGCTACTTTCACCTAGCACTACGCCCACCTAGCGCTACGCCCACCCAGCACTACGCCTACCTAGCGCTACTTCCACCTANCCCACCTAGCGCTACGCCCACCTAGCGCTACGTCCACCTAGCGCTGCCACAAACAAAACACCCCTAAGCAGTGCAGGACTTCAGCTGGAAGCAGGCGCAGGCTGAGCTGTTTACCATGTTCTGGCTAGGGAAGACGTATAAAAGCAAAAAGATCCTTCTATGAGTTGGATGAAATATTAATAGTTGTGAACGACTAGAGAAATAAGTATTTCATTACGGTTTCGAAAAAATGACAATAGGAGTGGTAATGGGTGACTTCAGCTTGCCATTCTCTTTTCAAAAGCGTCATTTATAAATAATAAATACGCAAGTAGATCAAAGACCATCCATGTATGATAGACCATGTCGTCTACCGCAGATAGACAATTCCCGTAAATACGCACATGTAGGTAGACTATTGACGCAGACACACACGTGCACGCACCCAATTTACTTAGGCACGCACAGGCTGGTAGATTATTCACGTAGACCCGCACTCGCAGGAAGACAATTTACGTAAGAATGATTGTAGATAATTTACGTAGATGCGCTTGTAGAGGAATTCCGTAGATAAGCTTGTAGATAAATCGCGTAAACACGCTTGTACATAATTCGCGTAGACACGCTTGTAGAGAATTCACGTAGACAAGCTTACAGATACGGTAATTTCCATTAAACACGCTCGTAGATGAGTCACGTAGACACGTTTGTAGATAATTCCCGTAGATACACGTGTAGGCAGTTCACGTAGACCCACACAGTCGACCGGCCAGGGCCGTAGTGCTGCCCCTGGGCTTATGGAAGTCTCCCCGCTGCCACGCGGCAATTAGTGGCAC
>VOMN01027237.1:0-15363 GCA_014899125.1 Orchestia grillus | reverse complement strand
TACATATCAGAAAATTAAGGTTGTCCGTTCAAAATTCAACTCTGCCCTTGATGAACATAGAGAGATATGCCTAACAAATTACGCAATGATTTTGGTTAATTTGAAACTTCTAGTACCTATCTTCAAACTAAGATTCACAATTTGAAGTTGCAATTCGACTTCCCCATTTAATTTTAAGGCTGCGGACTTACTGTTTGAAAACCCGATTGCACCAGGTTTTGTATGTTACTGATTTCGGGATAAACAATTTTCATTTCTTTCTTCTCTCTTTCGTTAGTAAGATGCCACCGTCCCCAAAACCTTAAAAACAGACGGTATATCAAGTTATGAACAGACAAATGCAACTTAAAGTTGCGGATTTGCTGACCGCTGTGAAGTTCGTTAGTGATAGCACAGTACGAGTATAGATAATCAATAACTATGCTTCCCTTCATAATACTACTAAATTATTTACATTTTCTGTGATGTTTTACGCAGTTGATGCAATTCTAATATTTTTTTAATGATACACAAAGAGAATATAACATAGTTTTAGTGGCGTAACTTGTTCCATATCTAAGTATCTACGAAACACGCAGTTGGCAGTACATATTTATTAACATTCATATCAGCTGTAATCTATTTTCTCTATATTTCTTCGGTACTTGACAAAGAAAAAGTTTAAAATAAATACATGAATAAATTCCCAACTAGTCTCTGTAGAGAAGGTGTATAAAAAATGTATCTACTTTTTTGAATGCTCATAATTACGGTTTAAATTGAGACGTTAAAATTTATTTCGACATATTATTAGGAAAGTTATTGTTCGTAAGCTCTGGCATATTCACGTTCAAATAATAAATAAATACCTGGTATGCGCCGAACTTTATAAGCAAGCGTATAATAGGTCCTGTTGCGTAATTTGTTTTCGTTTTCGATTACTCATTCCTCCCACTTAACTGAAAATATTTTTCGTCTCATTTCCTTACTTGATTGAGATATTTATTTAATTCATTGTAAAAATTTAGAACTATTCATTAAATTATGCGTTGCCACACATAATTCAAAATGCTGTTTTGCTAAGCGCACATTCTCATCAGTAGTAAATAAACAGAGGTATTCAAACAATATTTTATTTAGGGTATTTAAAAACAAAAAAGCGAGTTCAAGCAAGTCATAGTTACATCAGTCAAAATTGCTATTAGCATCCCTCAAAGCGCTTGCTGTTGCGCTCAGCGCATTTAATTGCCAGATCCCTCCATTGCACGACCGCTCTTCAACTAACTTGCGGGTTGTTCTTTAACGCACAAAACTCGTCCTCAACTCATTGACACAGGATCTTTAACGATAGAAGGGGCGCTTTGAAGAGTCGGTTCTTGACCTGGCCTCACTGGTAAAAGTCGCATGGGGTAAGATCTGGGCTTATTTGAGGGCATTCAACATCAAATCCCTCTTCAATATTTCCCTCATCAAGAATATCTGCAGTTTGTTTCTAACAATTTTTCGCCTATGGGCTGGTGTACCATCTCGCATGAGCCATGCGTTTCTGTAAATATTACCATACACTCGTTGCACTAATGGAATTTTGAATTAACTAAGCATTTGTAGGTAAACGTCTCGTTAAGAGCGTTTTAATGAGTTACGGGCCATAAAACTTGTCCATTACCGTAAATTCCCACCCAAAACATAAAGTTTCTCCCTTCGAATACTTTTCTGAAATTTGCTTCCTACTGGTGGATCATGAGACCAGTGCCTTGTGTTTTGAGTATTTACAATACCAGACATAGAAAATGTAGCATCACTCGCTATCACCCTGTCGCAGAACCTGGGGTAACTCCTTGGAATCCAACTGTAAAATGCTGTTCTGTTATCTGTCCGCAATAACATACGTTTTATTTGCATTGTATACATATGTAATTGTATTCTTTCTTTGCAATTCTGTAGAATGTAGACGTTGTTTAACTGCTATTATTGGGCCTTAGAGTAAAATTTGTATTATCTATATCAATTTATAAGATAAATCTTTCAATTTTATTGAGAATATGTAATGTTTCAAAATTCCTACAGTTCAAGTAAGGCACAATTTGGGAACAGTTGTTGTGCCCTGCTCAATTAAGTTTTGCGCACATCACTTTTGCGTTTTATATTTACACATAGATATAACAATTTTTACGGATAAGAATTTTTTAGTAACATACCTTAAACAGATTTGAAATATTTCAATTAAAACTGGTAGTATGAGCTTACAAAAAGTGGATGCATTATTTTGAAACACCCTGTGTTGTAAAATATTGTGTGAGGTAAAATACACACACGATTCAGCCTTGCAAAGAAAATGAATCTATGTATTATTTATTTCATTTGAGTCTGTTTTAATACATCATGCAAAAAACATATCGAACCTTACGTTATTCTCTATGTTATATCTATGAAACTTTATCATTTAAAATTCCATATTAAATCTGCAGAACAAGCTCGTAACGCTCATCTATTTAGGGTAGTTTTTTCTGGTACTAATAACCTGGTAAATACAAAACATGTTTTTATAAAAACTCATAAAATGAGCATTGTAAAAATTAATTTGTTTATTCTCATTTTAATGAATAATGATTCATACGTGAGAGGCCAACTTGAATGAATTCAGCAAACGGCAAATACGTGTTGAGAATAAAAGTAAAGCTAAAATTACATTTTAACATTAATTAGCACAAAAACACAATTTGGTGGAAGAAATTTCAGTATTCTCTTAACATAATAGGAGATGCACTATTGTTGGGCACAATCGTCATCGTGATGATGTCCAGGACTGAAACATAACCGTCTTCCTAATGAAGCTCAGTACTGCCTCCAATAGTAGGACCTCTGTGCTGCAGAGGGAGGAGGATTGACTTTCAAACTGATATCCCGAATCCAAGTTTAAGAGACCTGTTAGATTTGTGAGCTGAACATTACGAGAGCAACGACAGGTGCAAGCAGCAGGGTGGTCAGCACCGTATACGCCAGCATTATTGTCACTGTGCGTACCTTGATTGACCGCACGAGATCAGGTAAAGGTTCGATGGCTTATCTCGATTCTTCTACATCAATGGCGAGATCTTTGTGTTGATCATACGCTGGCTGCATCTTCACTGCAAATGCCGCCCTTTCCATCTATTCCTACTCATCGGAGGTGCTGTTAACCAGCCGAATGAGTTCTTTGTAAGCTTCGGACTCAGCATTCGCCAAATCAAAAAGATTTTGAATGGACTTTTAGTCAACTTCAGCAGCCAGCGTGTCCACGCTCTCATGCATAATCGTGATAGCAATTTCAATATTGAGAGGTAGATTCTCCCTTAGTTTTCCTGATTGGGATTCAATATCCTAGATAATTTTTTGAAGGCGGCTTTACTGAGTGGCTTGCGCTACAGCTTGGTTCACTTCCGAGACGTACTCATTAACGCCGCTGCCCTACAACTCTGATATTGTCTCCTGCAAACCAGTCACAATAGCGTTTTTGTTCGCTTACGATTTTTGAAGATATTTTTGAGCCAAACGCTATTGTTTATTTTAAAAATTGGTGTCTAGTTTTGTAAGACTTTGTTGGGCGGCTTGGACGACCTTCTCTAGTTCGGTTTATTTCATCCTCGGTACAATTGTGTTCACGTATTGTGAAGTGACGCTGTCCAGCGTCCCCCCGAGGACTCCTTCGTTCAGCTGCTCCCAGTTGCTCGTGAACTGCTTGAGAGCCGTGCTGTACCTCCATTCTGAGGTCCTAACAAAGGGGGAAATTCTGTTCGAAACAGAGTTTTACGCCAAGGAGGGGGCTCGTGCGAGCGACGGGTACGAGCTCGCTGCTATCGCTTCAGCTTCGAGGAGTTTTCTGATAGGTGCATCGAACGATCCGTCGAGATTTTACTCAATTGTTTTCTTATTATCCTCAAGTACCACTAGAGTTTTTTTAATTTCCTCCGTAACCATGTTTGTGGCATTTTCGAAAGTCATGTTCTCTTCTGATTTGTACGGCCGATCGAGCACAGGGTCTAAATCGACTGTATCTAAAATATTTCCGAACGCATAGTCTGGATCTGCATAGGAGCTGCTACCTCTCCCGGATTTTTCCCCCGTAGACTTTGTAGGATTTGTTGCGGCTTGTGTAGATCCGGGATCTTATTCCTCATCGTCTTCTCCGCTGATTGAAGAATTGGCCTCGTCTGCATTGTCCGGGGCGTTTTCTTCTGTTTCTCCACCGGCTTGTTCACCGTTCATTTCATCACCTAAACTTCTAGTCTTAGTAGAAACTTTTCCAGTTCCGATACTAGGACTTTCACCTGTTTCATCTCCAGAGCTCTCACCTGTTCCGTCGTTAGATTCTTTGCTAGAACCTGTTCCGCTATCCATAAAATCTCCATTGTCTCTTTTGCGCAAAGAGCTTCCTCCCAAAGGCTTTAGTCTATCTGCTGTTTTCGTCTCAGAATTAAAGCCGTTTGTTCTTCGTTTCACCACTTCGGCTGGAGAAAATTCTTTCATTCCATCTAAATCAAACTTTTGAACTGGTCTCATCGTGTTTTGTAGAGAAGTCCGCCCTGATTTTTCTTCCTTATCAAGCTTTTCATTTGAAGTCTATACATCAACTGTTGTATGCGTTTCATCATGAAAGCTCTTGACACGTCCACCTGCCATTTTCAAAAATTATTTTTCTTATGTCTTGTCCAGGGAAAACTTTTCGACAGACCTCAACACAGGCTATTCAACAAACGGATCACCTGTGGTGTACTTAGAGCCACTTGACATCGCTGCAGCTGGGGCCTTGATCACTTCGTCAAAGCTGTCACTATTTCTGACCGTTTACACTGAGGCCGTTTCTTCGTTTTAAAACTACTGCAGATTGTCGGGAAATTTCTCCGGTGTTTGGTAAACAATCGAGCTGATTATGTCTTTAGTTTTACCATTGAAATCGGCCATGCTGGAAGAAACAAAAGCCGACCAGGTTATTAGAAAAATAAAAAATGCTTTACTTTGTTTCAATAACTATTAGGTATCGTGCATCTTTGCCATTGTAGTTATTGGTCTACGTTGCTTATGACGTTGAAATTTCTCATTTCTTAAAGTACTGAAACTCGTATCAAAGATACCTACGCCAGAGCTTTTCGTTTCGAATTAGCCAAAATTTTACTCTAAGAAATTATCTAAAAAATTTTGAAATGTTATTTTAAAGCTTACACTGCAGTCCTAAAATTTATATCTAATTCATAAACATTTGAATTTTTGGGGATGGGATTGGCTTTGTTTTAATTATTTCCAGGATTAGAATATTGAGACTTTCCCTGGAAATTGCGTGTTTGCATGCGAGTGTATTTTAATTAACGACAAAACATCCTCAAAACAGCATTGCTATAGCAATTTATAGACTGTAAAAGAAGTTACTTATTCCATGCTGTAAAAAAAGTTACCGCATGGTATCACGTAGAAAATGTTACCGCTCCTAATACTTACAAATAATAAACACCTCTCTGTACGATTATGTAGAACCCCACCCACATAATAACCTCTGTAAAATTGCTTTTTACCTGACACTGACTAATATACCGAGTTTTCATCGCGGCTGCAGAACAATAAAATCTATTTTAGAGTAGCATGTTACATCTATTATTGACATTCATGCAGTAACTGTTTGCCCTTACTTCAAACGTGTAAAATATCAGCAATTTTTTCAACTCGGGTGAAGCATCCTGAACTTTTCTGGAGCAACGCGGTCTATCATATTTATTGCGCTGAGGACAGCTGTGATGTGTCTCAAGGAGGATATTCCACTAATGCTCTTCGTGATGTGTCGGAATGACACGTCTTGATTAATTAGGTAAGATGGAGGAACACGAAGATAGATTAAGCCCTTCCGAGGTTAATATTTATTTCATTAGGCAATTAAGTTCAACATTTCAAATAAAGCGTCAGACGGATGAACGATGTTTGGGTTCATTGAGACAAAAACACCGATACATTATTATCAATATATGAGGATGCATTAGGAGACTTTACGAGAGAGGCAGATATGAGCAATTCGGTGTCGTCTTCTGTTGCGTCTCCCCTAGTAAAACGGACATATTGTTACCTCTCCACAATGTCACATCTAATATTCATTAAACAATTTCGTGGCATAACAAGAAACAGTGTAGCCGTACAACATTACGCGTACTATTGCCTAGTTCATTCCAGATTTTTGACCCTAATATTTAATATTAACACTCTCATTCAGTTTTTGTAACTTTCATACCAAGTGTAACCTTAAGCCTTTTTATTATAAATCATTGATGTATTGTATGCCTTTATTTCTATATAGATTGCCCTAGAAGCCTTGTAGCTTATTCAGGCTCACATGCGGTATATATCCTGATCCCGGTTCTTCGTAATTCCTCATCTGATTGTAAACCTGTGTCTGATGTAAATTACTCGTGAGAAATAAATGTTTCTAAATGTTTCTAAATGTTTCTAATATTTACTACTATTAGATAGATAATTTCATGTTAGACCAATGGATAGTTTAAATCCATACAGTATGTTCACGGTACAATATTAAATTTTATTTATTTATTAAGGTAAGGGACGCCCAGGATCCATGTTGTCAGGTATATAATTTGAAACCCAGCGAATGTTTCAAATTATGCACCTTATAATATTCGAAAAAAAATCGGTCTTCCTATCCTCCAAATCTACATCGAGAGTTACACATGCCCAGGACGACGTCCACACAGCACGGATGACCGCGACCTATAACCAGAGATTTCCTCCTGCCCATTGGGGCATGTACATCTCTATTTTAGTTCCCCCTCCCATGAAAACCCGAGATACACTACAATTTCAATCATAATTACTAGAATTATATTGACTCAATACACTCTTGAAGCGAGATGCAAGCAATATAAATATTCTCTTAGCTCCATTTACGAACATTATAGCCGTGATTACCATATGAAAGTTTCATCGTTTGTTGCAATTACAAAGCAGTTTAAGATATTCCATTATTATAAAAAAACAACCGATTCAAAAAAAGCAGATGCGATGGAAATTCCAAACGTAATCCTGTCATTAACATGAAATAAAACAAGTCATTGCGTCTATTGATGTTATTTTAACACAACTTATTCAGTCGTTTCAATTTGTGACTTCCATTATTCTCTGCTCTCAGAGCTCACGCGTGTCATTAGCCGCCTTCGCAATCTTGTTTTGTGATTAGTCGTATTTTGGGCTGTTAGAATCTACCGTACGATGCCCTAGAATGATTACTGATTTCTGTTTGTGTGTTGCAGAACAGGGTTTTATCACTTTGGATATTTCCTTATAATGACTGCAACTGCTGCTGTCGAAATGACGAGTTGAAACCATGCATTTTTTTGGGCCTTAGTGAAGTTCTATTCCAGGATAGCAGTTAGTAAGCTGTCTACTAATTGAAATTCAAATTTTGCCAAATTGGAAGGTTTTCTATCAAATACTCTAAAATGAATGCTGATTTAACTTTTCTTGCACTCCATAATTGATAAAAAAAGTATTCGTTAAATATGGTGAAATTAGTTAACGAAAAAGTTGGTTTTATCAATTATATACAGACTATACGACATTTTATAAACACATAACGCACGATTCATTAAAATGTGGCAACATATTTTTGCGACACCTTATGTACATATGCTTCTATGAAGAATGTTCCTGTTGCTCAAACCACCAATTTTGTGCAGTATATGTACATATCTAAAGTGAAAGCCAAGTTCAATCCAATTATATGATATGTTATAATAATTAATATTTAAAGCCTTTGATTTAGGGCACAGGGTTTCATTTAGTTGTTTTTCACTTCTGTAGAATGAGATTTTGGGGCAGAGCTATTCGTTTTGAAAGTCATCTAGGGATTACAAGCTGATTTCGTTTAGAATTCTTCAAGGGTGTCCACTCCTCCGATGTCTGAACAAAACAATAGGCGATTTTCTGTCTGCTCCCCCGGCCGAAGATGTTAGCTGACATCGAAGTAACATTTCTATTCCTAGTAAATTCTTAATAAATTGAGTATTTCAAAGCATTGGCTTTGCTGTTTTTATGAACTGTCCTTTTACTTGAATTTACTTGCCTATTATAACATAAATTTTAGAACAGAACTCAAATTGAAGTATCAGCTAGTGTTCGTTCTCAGAGTTCTATATATGAGCACCATGATGCTCTGAAAAAGTTGTTCAATTCTGTGGTGTTCGTCTTGGAACTTCGCCATCAATAGTCGTCAAATACTGATTTTTTTTCGAATCCTGACACTATGTCAAAGGAGCACAAAGAATAATCATACAGTAACATGAACAAATTTTTAATTACGTGAACATTACATGAGATGCACGTTCACTTGAGCCCATATGGATTGCTGTGCTCTAGAAATCCGCTGAAGAACATTGCACCGCGGATCGGACAAGTGAAGAATAAAATTGTCATGATAAGAAACCGTTTATTCATCCAGAGCCTGGAAACACGTTTGATTACTCTTGTGATCGCTGTTTTTGCCAGTGATTTTGTTCCTCAGCGAAAGTTGGAGGAGGAAAGTAGCGGCTTTCCCTCTTCTTCCTGTGCTTGTGAAGCTTCTGTGAATAGCCGAGCACGATCAAAACTCCCCATGCAGAAAAACTCAGAATAGTCACAACCAGACACACATAGCCAAGAAAGCTCGTCGCTCTCCTCAGATAGACTCCTAATAACAAAACTGGCAGAGGATCGATTGCTTCTTATCGGGTTTCCTCGCTCTCTGTAGCTAGAAGATCCAACTCATCATATGCCTTCTGCATATCCACTTCGCCAGCCATTGCTTCGACTGTGGCAATGATAGGTTCCATTTTTTCCATGTTCTAGATGTAGGTGTGATAGGCTGATACTTCTGCTTCATAAAGGGTACGAAGGTTCTCTATGGCAAGGGAAAGGAATTCTTCACGAAAGTTCTTCATTCCCGAGTCAATCACGTGCTCAACGTAATCTTGGTAAAGCTACAATGTGGTCTCCTTCTCACGTGACCAGTTCTCCTACAGCTATTTGAGAAGGAAATCAGTCGAGGTCTAACTTCGTCCAGCATTTTCTCTCAATGTACCTTCTATAATTGATACAATTTTTTGCCAGTGTTTTTGGTAATCTCGAGTTTCCCAATTCTCAACGAAAGTTTAAAGGCCTTGCACAAAACTGTCTTTCCCCAGAGCCTCACTTGGCACCTCCTCAAACAAGTCCAATGCTACAGACTACTACTCTTCGTGGAACTACTTTTCAGCTAATTGTAGGTCGCGCAAAATATCTTGAGCTAACGTTTCCAGTAAAGTAACTTCGTTTGCGTGGGTAATAGCATCCACGTGCTTTTGCATTATCATTTAGAGTACTTTGTCCATCTCGGAGCCATTGAAAGTTTTTGGAGTATCTCTCAGTTTTCGTAGCAGGAGCGCGTGCATCCGGGATGATATCTGAACCCTGTTCTTGACCCGACGCCTCTGGAACACCTGCTGAGTTCGAGTAAGGGTCAGAAATTAAGGAGTGTTCATTTACAGTAAATCAAAAGTTCGGTTCAAGAGCGAAATTGATTCTTCTAAGTGACGTGAAAGAGTTTTGTTGACAATGCTTAGATTTTTTTTGACCGTCATAAGGGACAACTTGATATTTTTGATTACGTTATCCAAAATACTCTAATTTTTATCTTTGACTCCTTGACTTTGATGGAGTGATCCTTAGCGTTGTTCTCCCACATGTCTTGTTTGTCTTTCAGAAAATTCGGACAAAACTGCACTGTTTTCATCACTTTTCGCAACATCATTGCCATTGCTTTGCGACGTTCTGGTGGGTTTGTTTCTGCTGCTTGCGTCAATTTCCGAGTTTTCAATTGTTCCCGAGTTACTTTAAGACTGGCGTTTCTACTTCAACTTTAAGATGTCTTGTTAATTTTGTTCACATTGAGCGTTTCTGAATTTCCCTTGCAAGTTGTAATATTTTTACCTGTCACAGGTTGCTGAGAAATTGGTGAAGGCAAATGCGTCACTTTCTTTTCTACTTTCTTCATCAATATGAGACGAAAACGTCGGTTAATGTTGATCACTTGTGCTATCTCCGAGCTTAGGACTGGACATAATGCGAAGTTCAACAGGTTTCTTTTCTTTTTGCAGTTTCGGAAGTTAAGAGCTCGCATGAAATCGCTGCCAAAATAACCGCGAGTTCTTCAAGATTTTAAGGCGAATTTCGTCGTACACATTTTTCTGAGTTGGAAATTTTTTACTGGCAAACTTCTGTTTCAAAGGAAATTATAGTTTCATGTTGTCTTCAGCGCCAGTTTGGTGGTGACTGTCGAGACCAATTGAGAAGGATGGAGCGTCATCGCTAGGTGCAAGTGCAGTGTTTGAAGAATTTTGTGATTGCTATTCTATTTGAATTGATCTTTTCAGTGACTTTCGGTGTACGACCTTTGATGGTGCGACGACTCTTTCAAGCGCTTGAAAATTTTGGTGGGGGAGCTAACACACTGAAGAAACTTGAGAGGTACTCTCACCGAAAGAATCTTTAGAATTCTCCAAAATGTTCGAAGCTTCCGCGGCAAACCCTGTAGTTTCCGAGACGATGGTGTTGTTGGAGAACATAATGGAGAAGACAGCGTAACAAAATACAACCCAAGGATTCGTTAACATAATTTTAATTAATTGCTGCCAACGTTTCTGCGCGAATTTTAATTTTCTTCTTCTGTTGCACTTGGGCTGCATTCAGTAATCGAATCGATTTCGCTAGCGAGTTTGTCTCTTTGCAACAGTGCGCAAAAAAAGAATATAATTTTGGCGCCTCCCAAATGAGCACTAACGCGCATCAGTGATACGGACGCGGTGGCGGTCGTCGGCGGGTCTTCTTCTTTCGATCAGTTTCAGCCCTTCATGCCCTCTGAAGGCATACATGTAAGTCACCTTTCAAATGACGTTGATTGCAGGGTGATGAGGAGCACTCCCTCTTTTTTCAAATGATTCATAATGGTAGTAGTTTCGTGATGGAAACATCTTATGCGTGTTTATGTTGTCTTTACAGGGTATCAAAAACCGGCATCTAACTTCAAATTAACGTATTTGTTTTTACTAGTTTAAATGTACGCTATAAAAAATTCTGACTAGTATTTTTGAATGTACTAATTAGAGTGAAAAAGTAGCATCATTTGTTCGTTGAACCTTTCTCAATCCACAGCGTTTTTCGTTAAGTTTTATTGGATTTTGTTCATGTTAAAACAACTTTATCGATGGATGGCTAAAATGCCTTCGTGCAAACGGGTTCGTCTAATGATCATTAGAAACTAAACCAATGTTGGAATTACTTGACTGAAATGATTTGTTATTACAAAATAGTTCTTGTTTGGTATCTATGGTACAAACGAGTTATTTAAACGAATAGATTTCCAGTTTTCATAAGTGTTGATTTATTTGATCAAACCTTTTTAAAACATGCAGCATACGAAACAAGAATTTTTTTTTTCAGTTTCCAAATATTTCTCAAGTAAAGGACGCCTGCAAGAACCACGATATTCATTTCAAAATCGTTTTCCTAATAGACGCTTGCCATGCGAATCAGTCAGCAAAACCCAATTACTGGATACTGCGCGAATAGATTTTAGACAAACATCAATAAAATCGCTAAACATGAACAAAAACAAATAAAACTAAGTAAAAATTACGCTCTGGATAGTGAAGGATTCACAAGATAAAATTGAGACTAGCAATGAATATGTAGCTGCCAAAGTAATTAAAATATGCTAACTTTAATTAAGTTGGTTCAATTTTTTAGGATCCGTGCACAGAACAAGGAATGCGTAATTATATTTTCTCTCAAGGAAAATTAATTCAGGGCATGAAGGGTTCACAAAGAAGGACCACTGTCGAGAATTATGGGTGCTAGAAATGACACAGTTTAGTCAGGAATTCGTATTGTTTCGTTCAGAACTTGGGGGAAGCTCGCCATTGTTTCTCAGGTAAACAATTGCTGTAGTAAGATTTCGTTCATTTAAAGGAATACATGGGTTGGTCTTCTTAAGATTGAGAATGGGCTTTCCTTCTCGAATGTTCAATGATGGGAATATCAATGCTAGTGTCTAGAAATTATACATTAATTTTTCATGTAGATGGGATAATATCATTACCATAAATATTTTAAGAAAGAGATGCAAAAAAAATCTTAAAAACATTTCGTTCGAATGTTTCGAGCATGTGCTCATTTTCAACGAAATCTGTTATGGAAATTTTTTATTCAATCATTATTCCCAATAAAAATGAAATAGGGTTGTACTATAAGCATATAGTTATGCCAAATTAAAAAAATATATAAAAAGGAAAAACACGAAATACACACAACAAGCAAGAGGTTCTAAGAGATATATTTTACGTAGTTGGACAGCACTTTCAAGTACAAGGACGGTGTAAGTGGATTTAAAACTTCTAACAATGGAAAATACAAGTAAGTGCGGAAATTAAGATCAAGAAACATCAGAATGGCACATAAAAAGAGGGCTAGCGGTCGACGATTCTTAATTGTTCGGTTTATCATTTAATGAAGGTTTCAACTTATGAATGTACAATGACTCTAATGCACGTAAATAAAAATTAAGTGAGCCACGATCTATCATTTTAAAGCTACTATTATTTGGTCACATGATGTAATGCAATGTCGCCTAACACTAGAGTCTGACGGTTAGCCTAATATATTCGACCTGTTCGATAACTCCGCGTAGCCTGCTCTGCGACCCTTACGGAAAATGCTCGGTGGGTTGAACCTGCATATTGCGATGCGCAATGTGCACAACTAAACTTATATATAACGAAAGGTCGCATGCCTTTCGGAAGTACATCTTTGAAACGAAAAATTGAGCCGATAGTATAGTTATTAACAAAATAAATGCACAAGGAAATTTCAGGAGAAAATCTTGAAATGACTTTTGAGAGCTCGTGTTTTAATTTCTTTGACTCAGAACCAAAATATGGGCAAACAGATTAGATATATGATTCATTTTGATTATTTATATGGGATGGATTAGAAATATTTGGCAGGAATTTACTGATTGACCGAGAAATAGGAGTTGAAGGAAACCCGTTTCTGATGAAAAATAAAATCATGAACAAAAATTGATTAGGAAGATCTTAGTAATTTGAGCACGTTGTTAATTTGACGATCACAACGCCCTTACCTTGATCAGGTTTTGTAACTATTACATCTGGGTTAGCAGCTAACTATTTAAGCTCAGCGATGTCAGTACGGGACAAAATTATGAATTTTTTTGAAAGGTTTAAAACCATTGAAATACCGAAAAATATGGACCGGAGTTATTTAGCTATATCATCAAGTTTATAGTGGTTAGGAAACTTCTTATGTAAATATAAAACTAAGTTTTCGAAAGCGAGAAATTATTAGTAAAAATTTATTGTATAAAACGGGAAGGCTAAAATCTAGTCCAAATGCCAATAAAAATCTTAGACGGCTACTCAGACACGCGTTGCTGAAATTATGGATGACAAAGTTACTCAGACGGCTAACAAAAAGCTACTCAAATGGCTATTCAGACGGCTACTCAGACGGCTAACAAAACGGCTACTCAAATGGCTATTCAGACTGCTACTCAGACGGCTAACAAAACGGCTTCTCAAATGGCTATTCAGACGGCTACTCAGACGGCTAACAAAACGACTGCTCAAATGGTTACTCAGACGGCTAACAAAACGGCTACTCAGACGGCTACTCAGACTCACACTGCTGAAATTATGGATGACAAGGTTAGGGTTACAAGGTCGAAGGTGATTATGAATACCCAATCACCTTCTTTTCATTCATTTTGAATAGGAAATTATCCATTGTAGATTTCATCGAAAATGAGCACTTGCTCGAAACGTTCGAACTCAATGTTTTTACGATTTTTCTTTGCTATCTCATTCCTAGTAAGCCTGCTACGCAAAAAAGATTTACCTTGTATTTTAAGAAATGATTAAAATACGAATAAAATTGAGAAAAATATGTCCCAAAAAACAAAATGTGAAAAGTACAAAAAATTCGATCATCAAAACAAAAATGATCTAGATGAAATTATTGGTAAAGTAACAACATCAAATGGTAACAAAAAACTATATGATAACAGGTTAAGCGGGGCTGCGTACTTTTTGGGCTCCTGTGAACTTCAAAACTTTACGAAATATGATACTTGCTCTATTCCACGCGGTTACGTTCCTATAGTTTTTTTCTCCTTCCTCTTTCTTTTCATCTTCTTTTCATTTCGCTTCTTCAGCCTCTTTTTCTTCTATCTCTTCTTCCTTCTTTTCTCCTTTTTCGTTTTCTTCTCCTTTAATACTTATTCTTCTTCTTTTTCCTCTTCATTTTTTCTTCTCCTTCTTCTTCTTCTTCTTCTTAAAAAGTAACGCTGTTTGTTCTGGGAGTTTAGGAACCTCATTTTTAAGTAGTAATTTAAGTTAGTTCAAGTTTTATCGCTTGAGGAAATTCTCTGATGGTAATGGGTCATCAAAGTCATTTTTGAGTTTTTTAAATTTTAGAAAGCCAGTATATTTGATTACGACGAACGATGTCATCCACCACCACCGGTACTGTTTACCGTTACAATCTCAAGCAATGTAACCAGGAATATTCCAAAAAGAATTTTCCAGAAATCCTCCAAACATGGTTCTCGATCTCATTTCTTTGCGGTTGTGAGTACGTCATTTCTCAAACTTTTATAGGAAATAGATATCGGAAGCCCGTCCGATGATCGGGATTTTCCCCGTATACAAGAGCTGATCTTTTCCTAATGCATCCGATGAAGTCTGCTCGAATTCGTTTGAGCTCTCAAAAATATCAGAAATGGAGACCCTGCTACCGCCCATACGTCGGGCACACCGCGTGAAGGAACACCTTTCTGGCACAATGCAGATCGCATCGAAAAGTAAAACGAAACGACGTACACGTCTCGAAATTGGTGACAAGGAAGAGTATTTGAGGGGTGTTGAAAACTGAGTGAACGAAAACGTCTCACAATTTCAGCCATTATCGAGAAATTAATCATCTATTCTGCTCGCCTTCTGTGATGATAAATACGTTTTTCTCTAGGATCACATATGCGTTCTGTCTGTGATTACAAATGAGTTCTTTCTGAAACGCCAATTGCATTACAACTGCGTTTCGTCTGTGATGATCAATGCGTTCTTTCTATGATAGAAAATTTGAATATCATTATATTTTTTTAAAGCACCGTAAATGTGGTAACTAAATCATTTCCCATCGTACACATACATTAAAAAACGAGTTTATTCGGGGCTTCCTTCTTCCTTGGTGTTCTGCGAAACATTTTCAAGATATTCAAGATTTAAGGGGACCGGTTCGCAGATTCCCAATGTAGTTTAGAAATGT
>VOMN01027234.1:0-19837 GCA_014899125.1 Orchestia grillus | reverse complement strand
CCGTGTTGTGTGGGACCCAGTCGCGGGACCGTGTTGTGTGGGACCCAGCTGTGGGACCGTGTTGTGTGGGACCCAGTCGCGGGACCATGTTGTGTGGGACCCAGCTGCGGGACCATACCAAAAAACGTGCTGCTGCTCTCACTCCGCCCAACTGTCTCTGAGCTGTCGCTTTGCTTGGTGATATTTTACCCTTCAAGTGTAAACATTTCACTAAACTGGTCACAAAAATGAAATGAATATTACGTATGTTGAGCTCTTTTGATCAGCTCTTGGTGAAAGGTTTTGATTCGCTATTAATTCATGTACGGGCACCAGTTTTGGACTGCATTTTTAACTTCACAACCGAAAGAGTTCCATACAACTGACGCTAAGCCGACGTGTAGGAACGCCTCGCCATTGATGAAAATGTAACTCGGTATGTTCCTATGTGTACTCTGTGACACGTTGATTTCAATTAGTAGACTAAGTTTGTTCCTATGTAATAATACCTAACTCCATTTCCTGTGTGCGAAACAGGCTGTGGTGATGTCACCCCGTGTGCACCCCTTGCTGAGGCAAAGGGGGTAGCGCTTACCACAGTTTTGCAGCTCCGCCAACTATTTCACAAAGACGTGATGTTGTTCGAACCTTTTCTGTGATTGTGACTTACGCACGTGATGTTCAAAATGAATTGGATTTCAAATGTTCAGCCTCGCATAATATATTTTCAGTACTCGTATCTGATCTAACGTACGTGATGTTCGAAGTAGACTGCATTTCATATGCTCAGCCTCCTAGAATATTTTATGCGCATTCGTATCTCCATGCATCTTCGATTGTATGCGACTCCACATTTTCTTGTCGTCACTCCGATGATCTCGGTCGCGCATGACATTGAAATTAAGAGTTGCGTATCTATGATACCTGCTACTGGAAGCCATCTCTCCGCTCTCTAATTGGCAACTTTTGACAGCGGGCGCCGCCAGAATGTTGCTTTATTCTCCTGCAGGTGCCCGCGTGGGGCGCTCAGTCGTGGGAATCTATCCACTTGTAAGCTTTCTGGTAACCAACAGTATTATACCATTACTATAGTGAGCATTATTGGGTTCATTTTACTTGCATTCGAATAAAATCATTGGAGTTTTCGAAATTTGACTTTAAGCTTTGATACATAGGGCAGATCGTAAAAAGTAGCCCAAACTTTATATTTGGACAACCTTTAGGAGATTTGATTTAGGAGATTTTTGTTGAGACAGTATTTAACATTGTATTTTTAATGTGGGTACATTGTATCTCGATAAAGATAATTTTTCGCCTCAACAACAAATGCACTCTCATGAAACTTGTTTCAATTAAAATTTGGGCATACGTTCATGCCGTCCATTGTATAATTCTGTTAGATGATTACCTGCTCGTGATGCTTTATTTTCTTTAATTTTCAATTTTTGTTTATTCTTTACTAAGTCTAATTGTGCGAGTCTTTTGTTTGGAAACGGGAGCATATTTTATATTCTCGTGTGCAAAAAATTGTACATAGAAAGATATTCTCTTTAAATCGAAACTTTTTTCTGAGTTAATGCTTGAAAAGATAGCTTTGATAGGAGCAGAAATTTCATTTGCCGCTGCCTTGCATGATTTCTTAGCTTTTCATTTATTTTGGGTGCTCTGATTCATGTATTTGAAATAACCACAGTGGGGGAGCATAGCCGGCACACCGGTAGGAATTTGCTGCTGAGCGGCTGCCTGCCCCGTGCGTGTAGCGTGTGGAGCTGGCGGCGGTGTGTGGCCAGAGATGTCAGCAGCAAGCGTCAGGCCGCCTGACGTCAGCCCACTCTGTCAGGCCGCCTGACGTGAGTGACAGCAGCTGCCCCTGGTGCAGTGTGCAGCCGTAGCCTGGATACGGACGCAGTTCCAATGCGCGGCGCTGGTTGTGCTTTGTGAGATAAAGTTGTTGAGAACATCATACATCGACCGGCTTATTTTAGTTCATCACCAACAAACAGGAGAAACCGTTGATGTTTTCAAAAAATGCGGTGGTGCCGCCCGCCCTCGGGTGGTGCGATGGTGCCTCCCGCCCTCGGGCCTCTTGATAAAAACCTAGTCTGTTGGCGATGGTGGTATGGGCGAAAATGTAAAGCAACGTTTGTTAATGGTCGTGCCCAATTTCTTTTGATGCTCCTTCTGATGTTGATGTCGAGTTTGGGTGTTTTACGGTGCTGGACACTTCGTGTAAGATTGTAGGTTTGCCACACAAGGTGGTCGTATTCCGTCATTGCAGAGTAGCGGCAGATTTCGCTTCTGAGTGAGTAGAGTAGCGGCAGATTTCGCTTCTGAGTGAGTAGAGTAGCGGCAGATCTCGCTTCTGAGTGAGTAGAGCGAGTAGTTAAGGTATGGTTGAGTCGCAAGCTCGGGCGCAGCTGCACAGGTCCTACAACTGCACGTGTTTTGCCCATAAAGTCCAACACATTTCATCTTGCAGAAATACGACTGCTTTTATGTAGGAATATAATGTCTCACAGCTTAATCGTAACGGTGCACTGCAGTACCCAAAGGATAATGGTTTTGACTGCAAGATTTCCATCGCAGCTGCTCAGGACGAGTGTTGAGTTAGTTTGCCATTCCAGCCGAGCTGGAACCATTGAGCTGCCAATTTCATGCCACTATTAGCAAAAGTGGCTGGCTGAGCTAAATTCAGTCACAAATATGACTCAAGGTCGTAAAGTAAGTCACTCCGGCAAATTTTTCTTCATCATTGTTGGGACGCCCGTTTCCCGGTGGCCGCTCTCCAAGTCGGAGGCTCAGTACAATCCCGAGGATCTCTGCTGGTTTTAGTGATTTATTGCAATTTATAAAGCTGCGTAATAATGCATGCCTTCGCAGTGGATGGACGTGTCCAAGTGCTGGAGAACAGCATTAGAAATGAAGCTCTCTGTGTTGGCTCTTCAAAAATGAGGCCTCTGGTCCTCGACGCCAGTGCTGTTTGTTGGCTGTTGAAGTGTTGACAGACAGAACGGCGGGGCAAATCTCTACGTAGTTATTAGTTATTGCACTTCTATTTTTAATGATCAAATTGCATGACATTTTTTGGTCTCGAAATGAATGTATATTTAATTTACATTTGAGTAAGGGGCTGGCTTAGGAAGCGTTTTCTCCTGAGCTTTAGGACTTGCGAGCGTGTATCGTAGGTACAAGAGTCTGTCTTCAGTTCAGGTTTCACAAGTCGGTCGACTTTTTCAACAATTTTGTTTCGTGATGAAGATATCTCATCTTCCTCGACTCTTCGTTGGATTTTTCTAAACATGTCTGTAGCCATTGGTCATCTAAAATTGATAATTTGGCTGCAATAATCGGCTTGGTGCAGTCGATTGACCTCTTATTGGCCTACTTAATTTTTAAATAAACGAATTATTGCGTGAACAGTTGCTCATATTTTATGTATTCGAGTGCACATATACGCCCGTATTAACTTTTTTACCGGGCATCTACAATTGTATTACCTATAATTTTGCACACCCAAGCTGAAATATCGCCGTTGGATAGTTAATAAATATGGACGGGGCGGCGGAACAGCACGACTGAGCCTAATTTTGAACGAAACGATAAAAATTCAAAACTAAACTGTACACGTTCTGAAGCCCCTGAGGAGCGGCCGTGGTCCTTGCAGGGTTGCGGGTCTCAACAGCGTTATCCTGATCTCTCTGCTGGTCGCTCAGAGACTGTGAAATTTATGTTTTGCGTAGTAATACCGACGCAAACTCTCGTTTCTTGGTAGTTTGATTTGGTGATGGTAACCGACCTCACGGTGTCCTGTATTGCAGAGACTTGAGGAGGCGCAGTCAGTAGCGGCTACGCAGTTACCCGCCAAAGAAGGAAGGTTCGTTAACGAATCTGCTCTATTCATGACTCCGTTTTAGCATTCGGCATGCACGTTTTGGCGTCACTGCGCCACCTACGACCATCGTACACGAATGAGCAATCAATGCCAGGAATTATTGAATTGTCAGCGTGAGGTCCGTGCCGCAGCCTTACCGGCTTGGTCGCTGATGTTCCTGCCGTGCAGTTATTACTTTACAGTCTTCACTCCGTCTTTAATTTGTAGTCGTTCATAGATTTTGATATATTTTCCTCACGCTTAATTAACGCTGCTTTATATTTACATATACTGTACTACTACCTGTTACACTTTTTGTACTGCTTATTCCATTTTTTGGAACGCATGTTCTATTTTTTGTATGTTTGTCGATGATTGCATAATATTTATAATGCTCATTTAAAATATGATTTGTGTCGTATTCAGTTCGGGTCTGCGCATAAAGTTTACTTTATCGAATCTATAATTTTCTGGTACGGTCAGGTTTGCGATGTTGAGTTTGAACGTACTTTTTACGTGATTCTCACACTAACCGAAGTTTTTATCGGTCATGCACCAGTTGCGTTACACTATTTGTTCATATGCCGTGACCGAGTATTGGAGAACATTGGAGAACAAATATCTCATGGGCGTCCAAAATTATAGATGGTTGCTCCTGGTGAAAAAGTTGGACTGAGAGGGCCATCCTGGGGTGTGGTGCGGGTCACATCGCTGCTTGATGTCATTGAGACGTTCGTGGCTTGTGGGACATCAGTTCGGCGTCTGACATTACAGGCGAGTCCGGCGGCCAGAGGGCGGCTTTTCTTTGTACGCCCTTGCATGAATATCTGACGCCCATCTGGTGAATACAATGGTCATTTGTACGTGAATCTTAAACCATGGTTTACTTTAAAGTGTGATTGAACAATTGTGTAATAATAAGCTAACGACGTGTTTGTTCAGTGTATTTCCCAGTAACGCTTCCAGTAGGACCTCACAGCGGCGTATTGACCTCATTTTTGTGTAGTGTTTTATGTCTAGTTGCCAGATTGAGGCGGGGATTGCGGAGAAATTTATTGACTTGTCTCAAGTTCAGGGTTCGTATTTTTATTTTATTCCCGTGGGATATTCGGTCATTAATACTGAATGATCAATCTTGCGCGCATGTCTGCGATGCACGCAAGACGAACCCCTTTATTTCTTTCATTTGAGCTCTTAGCCTTTGCAGTCATGGGGTAGGCTGCTAGAATAAATCTCGCATATTTGATATTTAGTTCAGTTGTGATCGGAAGGTTCATTTCTTGAATCATTAATCCGTAGGTAAGACTTGTATCAGGTATCATTTCTTTAGAATTTTACTTACTTTACCGGTATACGATGAGTGTTGTTGCATGCGGTAAGCAGACGCGGTCCACCGTCTTGCACCTAAAATAAAATACTGNACTGCAGATGAGTCACTGGGCTGCTTCCACTGCTTGCAGAGCTGCTCAAGCTTTATATAGTTTCGATTGCTGTGACGTAACTCTATTGTTTCATGACAACTAGGCTCACTTCAGTACGTAATTAGGCTTGAACAGATATATTTTACCATGTATGAATCAACTTCTCAAGTTTCAAATGGTTTTCTGAACGATATATTATCAAATAAGCATGTTGTTAGGTTGGAAAAAATATATTTCGTTTTCCGTCAATCAACTCGCGATACTTGCAAAAAGTTTCGAGAACGTTATGATTTTCTTTTATTCAAAATGGCCTCAAGCGTCGAGTATTTAGCAATATTTTTTTTGTCGATTTGGCTGCCGTCGGAGGTATGTGGCTACTGGGCAATATAAGTAAGGCACTCTTCCTAAAATTGTCAGTAATGTTAAGTGCAGCATTAAGGAATTTGGAACTGTCTGTAGCGTACACTACCTTGAAAATTTGTACATCCTTTCCATATAATATTAATCTCATGCATTTTAAATTAGTAGATTCCTTGTTGCTATCAATACTAAAGAGGTGCCTGATTATAAGGCACCTCGTGGACTTTCATGAACTCCCGCTGACGAGGACATGTTGGTGTTCCATAGCTCGCATCTGAACCTAGTCTGACATCCTCCGAGGCGTCAGGAGGCAGAGCGGCGCTGGTCGCAGAATGACGGTTTAGCTTCGGCCATTTGTGATGAGGTGGACGACGAACCGCTCTCACTGTCATACCTGTATATGAACGAGAGTTCACTTTCGTATGTATGTTTATTGCGAGCTGATATTTACGACCTAAGCGTCCATTTGAACAGGGTGTGCAGCTGATTTCTCCTTGAAAAATAAAATCTTTCTACTTTATAAACTTACGGACGGTAAGAGCGTGAGGAAGCCGTGCATGCAAACTTGTCGCATTTAAGGAGCCTTGCCTTCTGTTCATTGAATGTACTGGGAAAAATGCATCGGCTGAGTATATAAACTGTATTTTGGCTGGTGTGTCGCTCAAGGAACTAATTGGAACGGCACGAAGTCCTTATTCCTTCTCGATATATTGACTCGAGTCGAGAAATGCATGATCAGGTGCTCCATTTTTTTGATGCGTAGTAATCGAGAATTTTTTCACCTTCGGAAGCAATTTGAATGTCATCGTTTGACCGTTTTTCACGAAAAAGTTTTATCAACAATATATATATTCTATCTCTAATTCATGCTATTCATTTTTCTAGCTTAGTTTTCGTCTCTTTACTAATAAAAGACTGAATTGAAACACTATAGTTAAGGATCTTTAGGGCCTCTAGAAGTGGGCAGTGTTGAATTGTCTTGCGAGTTTCTTATATTCTGGAACCGGAATATTTCGACTTGAACCTATTTGTATTATTTGTAATCGTTTAAGTATTTATCAGAACATATATGAACAATGTTGAAAACTATTTACGAAGTACATGATCTAAAGCTTGATTTGAGCGTGAAAATTAGTATTATCGAGTTATAATTCTACTTTCTATTTGCCTAGTAACTTTCCCCCCACAGTTCAGGAAGTGCTCGCATTTGATAAGCTCCATTAAAACGCGTCTCCTCAGAACGTACCTGAAGCGTACAGGGAGATGTCACTTGTTGTACGCCCATAAAATCGCCGTAAACTTGTGCAGAATCTAACCAGAATCTCGACTATTTTCTTACGATAACTTGCATAATAATTTGAACGTACGTTTGTGTGGATGTCGTTTCTCATGGAGACGGCGTCCGGCAGACGTAACTTGACATTCGCTAGGAGCGCGCGTGACAAAAGGAGCTGCTGCAGGAGACCATCTGGTGCCGCGTCACACAAAACCCAAGCGACGCGCGCTTGCCGAGCTTTATTTTAATGCTTAAATGAATCATTGCGAGGTTTTGATTTTTCTCTATTTTCATTATCAACGTTATTTTCAAACGTGTATCATTTTTCCTGTTCCTCTACAGCCATGGATCTAAAGCTTCAACGCGCTCTCAGCCACACGACGCACCTGTGAATCAACTGCTATTTGGCGTGTAATGGTTATAGTGCTTTTTAGCATGCAATACTCGCAGTGCTATTTAGCATGTAATACTAGTAGTGCTATTTAGCATAATACTAGTAGTGCTGTTTAGCATGTAATACTAGTAGTGCTGTTTAGCATGTAATACTAGTAGTGCTGTTTAGCATGTAATACTAGTAGTGCTGTTTAGCATGTTGCAGGTGACGAAGTAGTAGTGCTCGTTTCTGACGCACGTGTGCGCCTCCATTGATCATGAATATGCTTCAAGGGCTTCCACTTTGCAGAACCATTACGATCAGAAAATTGCAATTTAAATGCTTGTTTATAAAAAACATTGATGGCGTGAAAAAAACAATCGAAGGCTTTGGGCGGTATTGAGTGTTAGTAACTCTACACTTTGTACATTATCACTCGATATTATCTTCTTCGCTGCTCTCAAGTCGCACGGTACCTGCTATACTTTTAAAATGGGTTTTGTTGCATAATATTCATCACCTACTTCAATAGCGGCTGGAGAAAATCAATGCAGTGAAACAGTTAATCACAAATAATGTCGTGGCTAAGTTCATACTATGTGTAGTCGGTAATAAAAATGTCCCGTTCACTCGAGACGTCGTAATTGCAGTGGTTTGCTTACCGTAACCAACACTCATTAAAACGCAACAACTCCCTAAACTCGCGAAACAGAACATCATGCAGATCATGACAAACTGTAAGCAACTGTTTGTCACGATCTGTAGCAACGCAACTACACTCTAAACATCTCAATTTACGCAGGTGCAGCAGACCTTCAAAGAACAAGATTGTAAGCATAAAGGTTCACCCTAAAATCGCACTGCTTTACGGTCGTCTTTCTCTGAACAGAAGGTCAGCAGTTCCAATGTAAGACGAGTTCTACCCATCAGTCGTCTACTGCACTTCTTCCAACCTGAACACAATGAAGATAGCATTTAAATGCTATCTACTCGTTGTTAAATGTCATCTCTCAATTGTACCTTCTCGTTGTCTTGTTTTCTGACATAAATGTATCCTTCTAGAAGTATTACATACTTATTTTTCAAGTCGTAACTTGATATGAAACACAGGACACCAAATTGACCTATTTCTAAAGTCCAGCGCGCTAGACGTAGTTAAATTACATCAGCGTTTGTTGCAAAATACCTTTGCAACAATTCGACTAAAAAAGTCAGTTGTGATCCAAACATCACAAGTCCCCAGGCATGATCGCGCTTTGACGGCTCAGCTATGAGCAAACTGAAGAACCAATGCGATTTTCATTCTTGTTCAAAATGTCCAAGATACACTATAAAACGCTACAGAAATTAAATTTCAACCATTTTAATAATTCCCTGTTAATCAATGACTAAATACTTCTCGAAATGAAGCTAGAAATAACTAATACACCTTAGCGCTTGAAAAAGCATCATTTCTGAAATTCAACATGGAACTAATTCCATAGGTACTGACATTTGTTAATATACGAAACAATAACAAAGAAGTTTAATGATCTTTACAGTTTACAAAGAGATTATTCTCGATGCACCTGACATCTCCTCCCGGCCGGACGTGGTTGCCAAGAGTCGAGTCACAGCATTCCCTTGGTGACGACGCTGGGGGGCGGCCCCTCCAACGAGTTCATCCCTGGGTCCGCGTCCAAGGACTTCGAGAGAGACACCAAACTCTGCCGCAAATAAATAGTATTAATTTGCAATACTTTCAACGAGGCTTTCTCGATATAAGCTTCATCTTTTAATTCCTTCCAATTTAATCCGTAGACCATATTTTAGTCTCAATGACAAGCTTATCGTGAAAATAAATCAAGCGACTTGCGTGAATTGTTCGAAAGAGGAATCAAAAAAGTCTCCTTCACAAACCAGATACTGCACCTGGATGAGACTTGTGAACGCGTGGCAGGTCGCTGTCTAGCAGCTACTGTCACCGTAAACACGAGTAAACCGTTAAGACCTACTAGGCACTAAAACATTAAGGAACTGAAGATCTGATAATCAAGTAATACTTCGTTTTCATACATGATACAACCTTAGGCTATTATCACAGAAGCTCACCAGATTTAGTCTCAGAAAGTATCTTGCACTGCATTGGAAGTTAATAAAGGTTATAGTTATCTCAATCATATAATAAAACTCAAAATATACTAAACATCCACAAGTTTTTTTTTTTGACAAAAAATCTTATGTCCGTTAATAAAAATAAAAGGAAACGTCTACTTTTCGTGAAAGTTTTCGAGATCAGAGGATCGAGACAGAGACTGCGGCGAGACTCAGCGAGACGCTCCTTGGACGGAGGCAGAGGTTCAGGTACGAGCAAGAGGAGCTCGTCAAGTCGACGGCAGGGCATTGGTTTAAAAGAAGTCTACAACTGAAGGTTGAAAAAACATACCGGCGATGGGCACATGCTTGTAACTGCAAACGTTTCGGATGTCAATAAAATCCACAAGTTTCAAACACTCAATCCAAAAGGCATACCAAATATATCAGAATAAATACAATATTTAATACAAAAATATGACTACGTCATATCCGAACAAACTTACCTTTCGAATCTCTAACTATAAGCTGCAGTCTACAGTTCTAACCATCCTCCCTTGCAAGTAATGTTTTTAACATTCGTGTGCCTTTCATGCCGTACCTCTGACACAGGGAAGCTCAACAGTTGAGTTCATGTGAATGTACGAGGACTAGAATTTAGAAACCAGACCTCACGAGAATATAATATATTCGCGATCAACAGACAAATTTATAATATGTCTGCTATCAGGAGACAATTATATACAGGGTGCGTACGGTATCTGACACCTTACACACTTTCAGTAAAACAGTACGCATTAAGCGATTCTTTTGATTTTTTTGTCGACATAAACTGACCTCGCCTAAGAACGTGTGATTTGTACCCGAGGTCTTGATGAACAACATTCCTCATTGTTCCTCCAGACACTTGAAGATCTTTGGCAAGATGTCGGATTAATTCCCAGATGATCATGCCATGCACTCTTTTGACTAACTCGAGTGTTCTGAGTGAGTCAGGGCATTGACAATGCTGTTTTCTCCTGCCCGTGGTCAATTCATCTCCATTGTTTTCATTCAACTCCTTTCTAACTTCGCAAACGAAAGATCTGGCGACTTTTAGAAATCTTGCAATTTCTAAATTACTGAGTTTCGCTTTCATAGACACTATTACAGCTTGTCATTTCATTTTGTTAGTTATAGTAGTATCTGCCATGGGATCTTCTGAAGTAAAAAAATACATTAATTATTGTCGGGTTAGTTTAAATTACGAAAATATGAGTCCTCAGATACCTTATGCACCCTGTAATACGTTCGCTATCAGCAGACCGTTGTACGATACGTTCGCTCAGCATATAATTCAGCATACAGCGACGAGGTGCAGACCCTAGTGTCAGGCGAGCCCTTTAGAGCCAGCAGAGAGTGCAATATAAACAAATGAGATGTAAAGAAATACACCAGTAGATGCTGCCACAAGTGACAGAACACCATCTCATAATGGCCAAGTGAATAAACCAAAACAGGAATAGAGGCACTAAAGCGGGATGAAAAATCATTCATAAATTCAACTGGGAGAGAGCATAGAGACATGAGCAAAATCTAGACTCCATTAACTCAAAAACAAAGCTGCTGACGCTAATGTTAGTGGGTGCGCATGAACCTGAGGTACAATTTATTGAGCTACAATCGCATGGAGAGGCACAACAAGCAAACTTGCTTCATACTATGTCTCTAAAAATTCCTACACATCTTTCCAAGTTTCCAAGGCAAGATAATGAACAGTCCTTTGATTGCGTTCTCCAGATTAATACCTATTTACCAAAATGTTTTACGAGACTTCTATTTCGCACTCACCCTGAAAGTTCTGGGCTCGTACAGCGCGAGGTTCTGAAGCGTCTTCTTGTTGAGGGCAACGCCTGCTTCTCGCAGATGGATCCTCATACGCGGCCACTTGTAGCCCAGCTCGTCACAGGCAGCTTCCATCCGTTGATTCCACAGCTGTAAAATACGAAGCTATCAATTCAATGGTTCAACGTAATCAATGGTTCAACGCAAGTTTATTGAGAACAAACAGCTACTTCATGAAGTGCAACACAGGTTATTGAGGGTTGAAATAAGTATCAAAGAATTGAAACAAGTATTTGGACAGTTCAAAAATTCATTTGCAAGCATTTACTGAAAAAATTACTGAAACTTAAATAATAACAAAAATTGAAACAGCTTTAATCATCGAAAATACATTTATTTAAATAAAAAATAAATCATTCATGAAGTAGGTGCATAATGAAAAAATGATTTGGACACTTTCTAAATCAAGCTTCAAACAAGTAATACATCTGCAAGTTCTTGACACCTAAATTTAGAAGAAACTTGTGGAAAAATTTGAATGATATCTACACTTATTGGACAAAATAATGGAAATGCTAGTGATTTAAGTTCAATATTTCCATGAGTTACTATGTTGCGCTTATTTATTGCAAATTCATATTGATAGTTTACTTTTATTTTTGATAAGTATATCTTATATTTATCAACTATTTCTCCCTTGATATCATACTGTTGTAGAACGAAGTAACCATTGACGAGTGACCGCACCAATATCGACGAGGTAAATTGCTGAAGCTCGAATTGGAGAAAGATCGGTGTCAAGGATTACTGGACTTTCATGTCTTTGAGCGCTTCAATACCAGTGACCCCGGCAGAATTTAAGAAGCAGGACAAAATCTCAAGAATTAAAAGCAATTTCCGAAAAACGTTGAAACTCGTAAAAAATAAAATACAGACAGAAGGTTAAAACTAATCTGTATGTGACAATAGAGATTAACTTCAAAAGGATCTTAGTGCTGCTAGAACATTTCTGTACTAGAACAAATAATAATGAATTTCAGTAGCAAGAACTCCAATCATGACCTTACAAGATCTTATTACTGAAAAAACTCCATTTAAAATCAAAATTGCATTTTGCAATAGCAAATTTTGAGCATGGTCATCATTTTATTACATAAACTTTGTGGTCTGAAGAAAGCAGGATAGAGTTCCCAGCTAAAATGATGTCACACACGTTGGGAGTATAAATAGAACAACCTACACCAAGAAGAAGAAAATCCCAACAGTGAAATATAGTGGCAGCAGCACATCGGTACCTACTGCGTCACTTTGCATACAATGGTACAGGACAATTGGAAATATTAAGGGAACTATGCATGGATGAAACTAAATATTGTAAATTTTACAAGATAATTGGCAAAAATTTGCTGAGAAACTAGCTAAAGCAGCTAAATAAGTGTAGATCTGGGATCAGGGTGGCTGTTTCAACAGGACGATGAACTGCTAAAATAATTTGTGCCTTGTTAATAACCAGATTCAAATTAGACATAAAATTTGTGGAGAAAACTCAAAAGTGAGATCCATGCAAGAACACTGACCAGCCTTGATGAATTAAAGGTGTTTGCCACAAAAGAAAGAGCTAAGATACCACTAAAATCTAGTCTAAATTCAGTGATATCTGACAGGAACTGCATGAGAGCTGTACTTACATTTGAAGTGGCTGAAACCAAGTATTTAATATTGAATAGGTAGATATTTTTAGGTGTCCAGTTACCTATTCCTCTACATAGTTTGTTCAATTGTACACATATTCTATCCAAGTGACAAACATCCCATTTTTGTTTCTCAGTTACGTTGTTTTGATGTTGATTGTACACTTTATGTATATTTCTTGGTTATATGTTTTCAATTACTGATGTAACATGAAAGTTATTTTTCTGTCTAAAATCTTGCGTAACATCACTGCACGTGAACATAAAAACCAGCTACTTAGCAGACTCAATGTACAAAATCAATGACATACAAAGCAAAATCCAGACAGTTTTCTAAAAGCACGTCACATTTATTCTAATTCTACTACTTATGCTTCAGATGCAATGGTTGCACGTGGTTTAAATAAGTTTGCTCCTACACTAATGCGCCTCAATCACACAAAATTTCATGCTCAGAACAAAACTTTCTTTTCCTTTCACAATTTGAAAATCAAAGGGTGGTCCAGAAATGGAAACTGAGCTTACCGCGGTCATCTCCGTCCACCTGAGCTTTCGCTCCGCACGTTCATTGTTCATGGCTTTGTTGACCCATCTGACCGCCAACTTGTAGCAGTTGTTTTTGCGTCCATAGAAGTGCTGCAAGAAAGTAAAACTTTAGCATTTCTCTTCCACTAGAATGTTCATCCAAATGTGAACATGCAAATGTTTGTATTGTGAGAAACTGAGGCATGTTCAAAATGTTACATCACAAAGAAGTTCTACAAGAGAAGCTATAAAATAAAGAGTAGCTAGTATGCAGGGGTGTTAGGAATACTTTTTGAAATTTTTGCACCATATTCAGTCATTTTGTACATCATTGTAAAGGCTATGAAATGGTCAGTATAGGATAAAAAAATCTAGTTCTTAACCGTAGTTTGTAATAAAAAGATGAAGTCCAAAATTATCCCAATAAGGTGCCTCAAATTACCTTATATTGAAAAATTGGCTGACATTTTTAAGAGATGTGGACCATGTCATATGGCAGGGTTTCCTAGCCAACTACTATGTACATATAGTATAAAAATCTATTTTCTTTCACCTTTTAGATTTTTCTTTACAGACCTTAGTGGAACAAACTTCAAACAATAGAAAAATATAGCTTCAATACTGAAATTTTCTTAGCATTTCAATGGATTAGAAAGTTCACCCAACTAATTGCAAAATGTTCAACTATATGGTCCAAATTTTAGATTAAAGATATTCTATGCACTTTAGTCTTCATTAAGCAGTGTGGGACAATTGTCCTGAAATATTCTGTGTGTCCCAAATAGCATCATGAGATGGTGTCTATCATCAAAAATTTAACAACCACTTTGCTTGAAGACAAAATTGACTTTCAACATCATGGGCTGCAAAAATCCTTGAAACTTGCACTATGTCAATTATTATTTCTAGACTTCTAACATTTATGTCCATTTGTCTCAAATATTGAATACAAATACTTAAGTAAAGTCAGGCAACCAAGTTTATCATAACTATGCTACTTTTATGGCACACGAACATATTATGCTCTGGTGCATGAATCTCAGCAAGGCAAATCTTAACACATTTGCTATGGATGAATGTATATATCTTATCAATTCCATAAAGGGTGCTGAAGTTAAATTTGGCGACACTTTCGTGCTTTGAAGTTAGACTTGTTCTGGACATTTTTGCTTTTCCATTTTACTCGGCATAATGGCCTTTGTTTACTAATATAATTCATATAAGTGAGTTTTCTATAACCACAAATAAAAAGAATGTTGGTGCACAGGCAAACCATTTCGCAACACTGGTTGGTTGGTACACCGATGGCCCAATACATAAGCAACATGTTAAGAGAAGTCAAACAAGTTTAGAGAAATGAACAATTTTCAACTCAGACTAAAAACTTCTTCCATCACACTTGAACTAACACACAATACAAAATGAACTGGTAAATATAGGGTTTTGATTTCAACATCAGAACTCAATTTTTTTCTAAAATGACTTTTTAAGAAGCCTCATAAACTACACACCCATAGGGTAACTTCAAATATCCATTTCCAAGATGTTTACTACCATCTAGCAACCCAGAAAAGTCTCCACACTTTCTTCACTACCTTTCAAGATGCCCTAACATTACATTATACAGCACTGAGTACAACAACAATGGCTACCTGTAGTCAGACACTTGTTGTCTAAAAGGTGTCAACTATAGAGATAATAAAATTTTGTACAATTTCTGAAAAATTTTTATGGTAAGTAATACTTGATGAATTTCCAGGGTACATCCAACATATAACAGGATATTCTACTATAGCTGATACTATAATCCTACAAGGAATCATAAAAGAATTTCAACAATGTATCTATACTTTTTCCTACCTCTTTAATATTTAAGAAGTAGTAGCTGTAGTAGTATTCAACATTCATCTAAGAGTTTCTAGCTTATTTTTTAAGTTGGAAACCAATTTGTATTGAGCTTAAACCTTAATACATTTACATGCTTAGCTTTGAAAGTTTTTTAAGCTATATGCTCTCAAATGGAATGAGAAAATGCAAGGGAAGATAAAAAAGTTCTAGGAATTCTACAGTAGAAATAATTAAATCAGGTAAAAGAAGATTAAACGTGTCAGAACATATTACTGAGTGTTAACTATGCTTCTGGTTACCTGCTATCAGTTTTGCACTGACTGCTGTAAAGACCCTGTGTTAAAAAAAACCTTTTCAGAACCATGAAAAATAGCCAATTTGAGACAAGAGCACATATAATGGCAAATGTAAGCTTCCTCCTAATATATTCATGCATGTAGAATACAGCACTCTTATCATTTGTATAGAAACATTTTAAATTGACTTTAAATATAATATTGTATTGATTGCAGGTAAGCCAAATACAATTCATTGAAATATTTTTATCTCTTACTTTGTTCATAGATCAGTCAACTTAGCAGAAATAGTTTAAAATTTTGATAGGTTATGACTTATGTAGTAGGTATGTAAATACAATTTGCAATAAAAATAACATTTTAAGGCATCAGAACAAACCTCCTACAGTTAGTTTCCAGAACAAAAAACAAACTCAATCACAAGCAACACATTGAATAAGAATAAGTTAGAAATATAAGAGAAATGATTTTAAATTCAAATATCCTGTACAAAGAATATGGAGTAAGTAGATAGGCAAAGTAAGATACATTGAAATCAATATATGAAGCCCAAAAATTCATTGCACTTGAGAACATTTAAAAGGCTCAACTTACAGCAGACATGCTGAAAATTCGCCGTCTTTTCCAGTACCTATGGGGACCCATGGGGAGGCGCATTCTCCATCCCTTCTGAACTTGCATTTCATAATGGGGTCTCCTAAGATTACAACACACCCTTGCTAGGAATACCATTTTATTAATTGAATGTGTTCAACACCCTTAAAATCTGGACTGAATCCGTTGGAAAGTGTCGTTGCGGTTGTAGCCAGATGAAGTGCTCCTAATATTTACCGTAAACCGAGCACAAGCTATACCTATACCCGGCTGAACCTCGGACACTGAAAATTATCCGTAACGGCAGAACATTTCTTTCTACACTCACAGTTATGATGAATTTGCTACGCAAGAAAAACTGTCCCTTGGCAGAACATTTATTCATTTATAATGTTACTCCTATTTTACTAGTGGTACTTGATGTTAGGTAAATCTGTGATATCGATTTTAATATTAAAATTTTATGTTTATACCTTGTTGTGGTACAAATACGTCCTCGCATGAGAAAAAAATTGTTTTTCTTGTGTTAATGATTAACAAAAATTGTTAATATCCTTTATTTGCTCCTATGGACTTTCAGATACGGCATTGGCAGAAAATAGTTTTAAAGAATGATGTCCGTGGTCGTTTTAGGCAGTTTTAATCGCTTTTTATAAGATTTGAATGTACATGAATAATCTGTACTTGTCGGCAGCTAAAGTGAGGAATGACTTAAGTATATTTATCTCCATATGGCTGCTCTTAAGAAATCGTCTGAATTAAGCAGAAATAATTGGTGTGCTAGAAAATTTGAATCTGAAATATGCGAGCAGGGATTTTATAGGCTACTCAACTCAAGATGTACCTATGTAATGAAAGTAAGTTGGTGAAGTCTTAAATTCACAATGTCCCTAATCATATTAAATAATTCTTTAGTCACAACTGTTGAATTTTTTAAATTTTATTCAAATAGAAATTGCATAGATCAATTATACAGACGGGTTAATGTTTGAAATACTGAGTGAGATTTTGTGAAGCAGCGCAAGAAACTGGCTCTGTAAGAGAAAAATACGAAATAAGTGACTCAAGAAAAGAGAGTGTGCTACTCTTCGGAGAAAAAAAAAAGAATTCTGCGTAGAAAGGAAAAGTAAATGTATTGATGATATTTATATTTAGGAATTTAGTATAGATATATTTAGAAATTTAGTATGCAGCTGTTGGGACAATGAAAAGTACAAAATTATAAAGTGTAATATATATATATAATATACATAAATTTTAAGTGTGGAGTCCACGCAGTAGGCAATACTGAGCTTTCATCGGTATTAGTATCAGTGTCCCTCATTGCTAACGAAATGTTACAGTAAGACTTCCTAAACTACAAAATTATCCCTTCAACGTGTGAGTGTAGCAACATGCATGTGGCAGTTGATGTTTGCATGCACGTAGTAAATCAAATGACCTCTTTTATATCTGATCATTTCGGAATCTGTCAATGACTGTGGGAGGATAATTATTCATTCACAAGGATATGACTGATCGGTCAAAAGGTAGGAGTAGGATTAAGTTTAACTGCACCTTAAGTCCAAAGTGTTGTACACGGTTAGTTTTTGTGGAACGGAAGCTATAGCTGGTTGATTCCTGTTGCAGCGAATTTTAATTTCGCTGTTGGAGACTGAAATATATGAGATTCATTATTATTACGGAGTAAAGACAGTGAATGATTCTTTGACAGGTTCCTCACTGTTTGTTCCAATTCTTTAGTTCATTCTTGACCGATAACATTTTCTAAATCTTAAAATTTATGTTAAAATTTTTTGAAAGAAAAAATAGGAATAAATTCACTGAGAGGAATCGTTAACTCATGTTTCCATCAATGGGTAAATGAAAAATGGAAATCAGAGAAAATTTCTGACTCAATTTCTTCATTTATTGAAAGAATTCGGTCGAGAAAAAAATTGATTGATAAGAATTAATTGAACTGTAGACAAGTTTTTTGACAGTCGGGTTAAGATCGGACTCCGGCCAACAAACCAAGCAAGAAGCAGCGTGCCAGGACTGTGCGGACTGTCTGCGGGTGCAATTGCCAAAGTAGTGCATGCACTGGCTATGGCCTCCGTTGGCCGCCTGTACATCGGAGTGTAATTTAAGTATACACATAAAATCAAATAATTTTAACTCCTTTAGGAATAATTTAATACAGCAAGAAAACTTTGCCTAGCCGATGTTAATTTCGGCTTACGGTGAAGAGAGTTCTACCGATTATTGAGTTAAAATACAGCTATAAGTAACTAACTAAATAATATTGGGTTCAAGTGGTATATTTAAGACCCTGTTTATTAATGGGAATAAGGCTAATAAGGGATCTAACAGAATTTAGTGCTCGCAAAAAATGCACAGCCAGTGAATTTAGATTGAGGTTTTAGGAAGTCCAGAAGGCATTAAAAAAAAGGTTGAAGCACGAGTTGAGATCTAACAGAAGGAGCACAACCTCCACCAGCCTGTAACAGTGTGTCTCATAGAGCCGTGTCTCCGTCCCGGTGCGGTGTCTCCTTGTTGATGAGACGGAGGCCCCTCCCCTGAGCCGGACACGACGTCGGAACACAAACGATCTCACTCGGCGTCCACTGTTGTAGCGCTCAGTTAAAGTCCAGCTCGAGTCCAACAAGTGTAAAAAGTCGGGTTGAGAGTTAATGTAAGTCTAGAGTCGAAGTTCTGCTCACTCCCCCAAGGGTTTGCTCGAGCTTGGCTGCATACCTGGTCGGACGATCTTTTCCTTTAAGGGTCATACTATTAAGCACTACGGAAGATTGAAAGCTTGTGCTCTTATGATATTTGAAATAATTAGGCACGTGTATTTTCTATGGAAGCTTTTATTCTATTGATATTCTTAAATCTAAGACCTTGAAATTTTTAACATTGACCGATGGTTCTGAGTTACATAAATTTTTGAGGTAGAAACCAAATCTTATACTTATCATATTTTGAGACGGGTTTGTTTTCCAAAGAAAAATCTATTCCTCGAATGACCGTTCCCTTTTCGTGGACTGGAGATGAATTCTACTTGAGTACTTCAGTTGAAAAAAGAGTTCCTGAAAATTTTAATTTAGTTCCAAGCTTTGATTGGAGTCGGGTCTCTTGGTTCATGGTGGATATATTTCAAAGTTGTCGGTTGGTTAACAATTCTCATGTGGAGTTCCTGGGTTGTAATAGATGTGAAGGTGTTACGGTGGATACAGCACTAATTTATTTTACGTTGCACTTGTCACTGACGTGGTTATTTACGAGTGAAGGATAACCCTTTCGACGATCCGGAGACAGCCAGCTCTCGGTCATCGGTGTGAGGAAACATGATCATCAGAGCTCTCTGGTGAACATGGCTATCAGAGCGCTCTGGTGAGAACAAGCATTCGAAGGAATTACAGCGCTTCAAACACTCAGACAGCGTCTCCTGGATGGAGCAAGGACCATTTGAAATGGAGTGTAGAAAACTAAGAATCTATACACAAGGTGTGTTCCCACACAGAAAAACCTGCTCATAGGAACAGCAAGTTCAAAATGGAAAAGAAGACAATCGAAGAAGGTATAGAAGAAATAGAAAAATTGGAGGAAGTGAAGAAGGCACAAAAGATATAAATCCTGACGGCTTATCTATGGCTTAGGTAACCTAACAGTGCTCTCTTGGGATCACAAATTCTCATACCATACGACACACAAACCTAAATAA
>VOMN01027226.1:0-14768 GCA_014899125.1 Orchestia grillus | reverse complement strand
ACTGACGGTAGCGTTGGAGTTACGCGTCGCAGGAACTGACGGCAGCGTTGGAGCTGCGCGTCGCAGGAACTGACGGTAGCGTAGGAGTTGCGCGTCGCAGGAACTGACGGTAGCGTTGGAGTTGCGCGTCGCAGGAACTGAACTGACCGAATGGCAACAGAGTTGAGGCTAAGGAAAATCAACGCTTGAATAAAACCCAGACATGGGATAAAACTTTTGAAGACTTTTTAAACTGCAGTGAAAGATCTTAAAAAAACTCTTCCATAGCTGAAAACCTAATAGTAATCTATCAAATTTTGACTTAGTCTTTGCTTTCTAATTTAGAATTGTGTATTTTCATCGCTGCCATTCCTTGTGTAATTTAAATGATGTATTTTTATATTCTATCTCATAACATTCACTAATGATGTTATTTTACGAAACCAGACTGGTCTGAGTGTCATATATGTGTTTTTATAGCTATAATTGTACTTTTTTATACTCAGAGTAATAGAGTTCTATATTCGTCCCTAAAGACGAACCGATTCCGCTATAAAATCTAAGCTGGACTTCAGAGAGGACCTTTAAAATTCTCTGAAAATTCTGAGTGATTATCAAACACGTTATGAAACTCCAGAACAATTCAGAACAATCACTCCAGAACAATTTCTGTAGCTGACCAAGATTTTAGGATAATTACTATATGCAGTTAGCGCTCTAACTGTCCCACAGCTCACCGGAGACTAGGTCCAAAAGTTTGTCCGTTTTTTCATTCGGCCATGTCACCAATCTTAGTCTGCTCTATTTTGCAGTATGATATGAAACTAGCGATATTCAGAATAAACAAGCTCATCTCCCGTAAAAACAAACAATATGAATTGAGGATGGGTGATTATAATATGAATGATCATTGAAAAATTGGAGTGAAATCAGTACTATTCAGAATATTTTGTACAAGCGCTGCAAGTTCTGATTTTTTGGCGCAGGTTTGGCCCCAACGTTGCCAAAAATTACTTTGTTTGACGTAGGAGAGGCCGCTCAAACGTTCGGTGAGTTCCATGAGCGAGCGCAAGCCGAACTTAATTCACCCTTCGACCATTAGAGGTACTGCCATTAAAGGTACCTGGCAGTGTCCTGTGTGGTACCTGGCAGTGTCCTGTGTGGTACCTGGCAGTGTCCTGTGTGGTACCTGGCAGTGTCCTGTGTGGTACCTGGCAGTGTTCTTTATGAATTAAAGTGCCAATGGCCGTACTGATGAGTGGTCGCAATTTATCATTTCTGTGCTTTTATAAGGAAATGTTTTACTGACAAAACTTATTTCGAAATTGCCAATCATAATTTTAAGCAAAACGTTAACATCAAATTTGTCTTACCCTTGAACAAAGTGCCCCAGAAAGCCTTCGTACGTTCCCACAAGCGTTTACAAAAATGCCGCGGGTCAAAGCCAAATCCTACGGAGGCCTAAACGCTGCCACCTCTGACGACCATTTGTCAAGGGAGATGTTTAATACGCCACCGCGCGGTGCACAAGAAACAATAGCGAACCCTCTTGAGATGATCGTTGCACATCTGCAACAAACTGTTCACAGCGTTTGTGAATAGGCAGTCCAGCCACACTGGCCAATTGTATGCGGTTTGTCGGGAAGCAACATTAGCTCATCACAAAACTCCTATAACTTTAGAGCAGCAGTCCGTGTGCGCTGAGAGCCGTCACTTATTTTTCGATCATGCGCTGTGAGTCATGTTACTTGCTCTAAATGATGTAATTAAATAAAACACCACTTCGACCTTTGAATAACTCTGCGAGTTTAATCAGGAGGAGTTTTTCGGCAAGTTTCATTGAAAAATTAACACCCGGTGTGTTAGGCAGATACTGCGTATAAAGCGCACACTTTGCACGACAGCGTGTGGCACGACGGCGTGTGGCACGACGGCGTATGGCACGACGGCGTGTGGCACGACGGCGTGTGGCACGACGGCGTGTGGCATGACAGCGTGTGGCACGACGGCTTGTGGCACGACAGCGTGTGGCACGACAGCGTGTGGCACGACGGCGTGTGGCACGACGGTGTGTGGCACGACAGCGTGTGGCACGACGGCGTGTGGCACGCCTCAAGTACGCAGGAAAATTGTAAGATCAGAGACGATCGATTAGGCTCGGCTAAACCATAGAATTAAAAAAAAACTGAGAGCTTTATGTGGTGCGTTTCAATGTAGAGGAACTGAAGGTATTTATTTTTCAATAATGCAATCCTACTAAATAAACCTTGCGGCACATATAACCAGGAAGGAGTCCGTCGCTTCCTTGTTTCTTCCTCTGAGTTATTTTTTAATGAGTTGCGTGCTTAGGGTTTGTTTGATCTCTTTTATAGTGAGTCTCTGTTGCCATGGGAACGAATGTGCCCCTTAGATTTCGCATCAATATTCTAGAGTACAATTGTAAAAACACAATAAATTTCCAATCAAAGAAAGTGCTATTAATTTGTGATCGGCACATGATTCATAATCTTCTGTATGAATTTACAACACACGTTTATAAACGTGTAGAAATCAGCCCTTAGCAGTGAGTCAGTCTAATTATGTGTTCTTATGTAACGAAGTCGAATAACATGGCATCTCCAATCGAGCATTGTGATGCCAAGAAAAGAAATAAGGAAAGGCGGCTTCTGTAGCGGAATAACACGGCAGCTCAAGTCAAGGAGTCTGGCTGTTGCCGTCTAGGAAGGTTTATTGCCAGTTCAGCGATATAAAGTTAATGTTCGGCGAACTCCCTAGACAGAATGATCAATATAAACTAGAAATAAACTATTAATTCCGAGACCGTCATCAAGCTTACAGTCAACGTGGAGTTGAACTGCGATGTTATAGGAAGCTGGGAAATGGAATGCACCCGCTGGGGAATGGAATGTACCAGCTGGGGAATGGAATGCACCCGCTGGGGAATGGAATGCACCCGCTCGGGAATGTTATGTACCTGCTGGGGAATGAAATGTACCCGCTGGGGCATGGAATGCACCCGCTGGAGAAAGGAATGCATCCGCTGGGGAATGGAATGTACCTGCGGGGGAATGGAATGTATCCGCTGGGGAATGGAATGCACCCGCTGGGGAAAGGAATGCATCCGCTGGGGAATGGAATGCATTCGCTGGGGAATGGAATGCACCTGCTGGGGAATAGAATGCACCCGCTGTGGATTGAAATGCACCCGCTGGGGAATAGAATGCGCCCACTGGGGAATGAAATTGGTTCACTTAGGAAACCGACTTGAATTGACGAAAGATGGAGTGAACTCGCTAGTAAATCCTCTGGACGTATTCTGAAACTTGAAAACTTGAGAAATAGGACTGAAAAAAGTGGAGTAAAATCAGCAAGTTAGTAAGGAAAACTAACCCCAGGAATAAAGCAAATTAGTTTAGGTAATTGTAAAATCTGATGTGCATTCCATCAGACTATGATAATTTAGAAAATATGTTAATATGTAGTTTCTGTGACTGTATCAGTGTCATCACGCACCATGCTGGAGCACTGGCATTTTTATGCGAAAGGTCCAATTTATTTGAGTGAAATCGATGAACTAGAAAATCAAGGCGGAAGTATAAATACCTGCATTACGCACCTGTGTTATCGTCATTCTGTTCTGCCCAGAGTGCCTCTTGAAGCTCAGGTGAAAACCTCCTCGACCACGGCATTTGGTGAGCGAAGGCAGTTCTCCAACGGGACTTAGATCATAGAGAAAAGAATGGTTTAGTTATAAATAACAATGAAGTTCGGCAAAACATGTTGACGGCTTTTTCTGTCAGAATTATCTACCTTGAACATCTTTAAAGAAGAATTTATGGGAATTGCAAGTAATTTATATTGAAATAAGTCTTTTATTTGTTCGAAGTCCCCTAAGAGGAATTCGCTTGATAGATATTACAATAGATAGTTAATGAAAACTTTAACTACAGTAAATTTAAAAACTGATGTACCGCAATTCAGATACTCTACTACACTGTATGAAATGCCTCCCAACTTCCCGTACTACGTCCCGCTGGTCCGTGCAGATGACTATCCTCTACTAACGGAGCTCTTAAATCATAGCGAACAAACTGCTATGAGAAATATGAGCAAATGCTCTTCTTGGCCGCTGTATTTTTCGTAAACTATGGGCCTCTAAATGCGCACGAGACGCGTCTCTACCAAGTGATATGCAGCACTTTCGAGAAGAGCTCTCGTAAAATTGAGACGTGCTTTAGCCGAGCTTTCTTTAATGTTTCGTAAAAGTGCTCAGTCTTTGCTCTGGGACTCAAGCCATGCGAGCTGGGCTGCGTCCCCTGCCTGGCCTGCGGGGCAATCTGTTTGCACTTGGATTTCCGAAAAAATTCCTTGCCTTGAGCTATGTCGGATGGAGAAAGTGTGAAGCGCAAAAAAGTCTCGTATAAGGTACTGATTCGCTTTTTAAAAATGTATTATTTTCAAACAAATGCTAATGGTACGCGTTTAAAAACTGTAAGCCACTCATCAAGAACTTTAATCCTCATAGAACAGCCTTCCTTAGATTATATACTTATTTCGTCACTGTCGGACCTTTAATGACAATTTGACAATAAAATTCAGGTAAACTTTCCGAACTAATTTTTCTAAATTACTAAATTTAACTGCCGTTCAAAATAACTTTTGCAATGCTTATGCAGTGTCTATGGGCTCGTATAACGAATGCAGCACGCATCGCTGTTTGGAACTAACTTTTCTTTAAACTACTCCAATACTCATTACATTATTTGCCTCAGCTTCCATTAACTCATTTCTATGACAATACGCTAAGCAAACTTCAGGGCATTGAACCTGGCCAATACCATTGTAAACCTGGGTTCCTGCTAGGTCACACACACACTCTCCCCGGACCATAAATTAGTTACCTATTGTTTTTTCGAGGTCAAGTTATTCACTACGTTCATCAATCAGCTTTCAATGCTGGAACCGAATAAGATTTTCTGCAAATACTGAACAAGCATCAGTCTTCATTTAGAGCAGATAAGGTATAGACTGTTTCTTAGTTGCATCAATCCAATATGACAAAAGAGAGCGTCTCAGAATGGCAAAAAGTGGCTACTGCATTTGGTCTGGCCAAGGAACACCAAGCGAAGGAAGCAGCTGAATTAACAGGTGCTTCAAACTGGACTGTATTACAGGTCTACGAACAATTGAAACAATCCAGCATATACATACAACAATTCAAAGCAAAATTGTGATCGAAAGAAAATTCTTATAGATAGGGACTCCTGGCGAGTGTCCCGAATTATTGACAGGAATTGCTAAGCACCAAGAATGGAGCTACTGTGAAACGTGAATCATGGCCCTTCTCCAGCTGTTTGTGACCGAAGTATTCGTAGGGAACTAGCAGCAGTGGATATATGAAGCAGAGAGCCTCGTAAACGGCTGATTTTAACCCTTGCCCGCCAGACCATTTGTTTGGATTGGTGCGCTTCATCATTTCGAAAATTTTTTGTGCGCCTTAGCGAAGAAATACGCTCGGAGTTTAGAGTCCCTTGTACAATAACACTCATTTCTGTATGAAAGTCTCTAACTTCGACAACTTTTTAGCTGCATAGTCTCAGAGGTTTTGTCTCATCATCTTGGACGTAAAATTCAGCAGGCAAGACGAAAATTTAATGAGAAGCAGCAGAGTCAGTATGTTTTAGGGGTTATTTCTGCAGTCAGCACCACAAGAAAGAGAAACACGTTGTGTGGGCGAAGAATTTGTCTCAAAGACTTGTCCGATTACGCTCATGACACGTGCATTAAGCCCTTCAAGACCTGTGGGAATTGTGACACGCAAAGCTTAAATGTTAGTTTCAATTCGTTTAAAATTCGTGGCCCCTCACTGAAAAAATGGGGTAGCTGACAGTCGTAACTCATGTGGGAAGTGAACACCGATCAGCTGGGCGAAACTACAAATGCCTTCGCTGAAAAAGTATTCGGATTGATACTCGAAGTAATGAAAGATACTAAAAAGCAAGCAAACTGAAAAGTTTCTCCCTCGGAGGACAAAATATTCCCCAATAACGAGCCGACTTTCCTATGTTTGGAAAAGTTCTAACGCACATGTTCAAAGACTGGCGAATTTGCACCTGTAATTTACAAAGCATTGCTGTTAAATCTACAATCGTCTCCGTATTTTTGCAACAATAGAACCCCAGGTCTGCAGTCGGAGCGTCCACCCAAGAAGTCCACATAGTTCTATCCTTCATAGTTCAAAATTCTAGCCTTCCAGCGACGCTGGCGCTGATGCCTGGACACTGAGTTACTCGACATTTGCGTCAGAATATGTTGTGCGCCGCGTGCATCTCTCAAGATAAGGTCGCGATGAATCATGGACGAGGGCTGGCATTTGCACGGGCTGCATCACGGCAGTTGCTTCCCAGTCCTTGAGAGCCTGATAAAATGAAAAAATAAACGCGGGAATATCTGTTCTAAGCCTGACTCACGTTGACGGAATTTAGAGCGAGATAAAACACTTTTGCATTTCGAAAGGCGATGCTGTAGAATGTATATCCCGAGCAAGTTATTATGAAGCAGTTGGCGGAAAATATTTTAGTAGTGAATGGTTTCACTCACGAGGAAAGCACTGGATGTAGAGCTCGTTCTCAAAAAGGGCTTAGTGATAAGCACTTGGACGACATCGAACATATCTTCCCAAAGGCGGAGAACGACGAGTTGTAAAAAAAGATGATAACGAACATGAATTGAATGGCAAGTCAGCCAAGAATGGAAAAATCATGGACTGCATGCACGTAACGGAAGCTAGGTTGAGTATGTTGCTATGAAGTGAAAATGGTACAAGGAACGAGGAATAATTTATGCGTTCTCGTATGATAAAAATAAGGCGTTCAGATATTAAGGAAATAAAAAGTTAATTTGTAGTGCTTCCAAGTATATTGAGGCGATCAAAAATTCATGAGACATGAAATGCTGAGCTCATCACGCATAAAACGAGCCATAAGTGCTTGGAAACTGTTTATAGAAAATTCAGTCTATCGAGATAATCTTCCAAGCGAAATGAATATATCATGAAAGAAACCTCGGTATATGACATACATGAAAATCTCCAGGTACTTATAAAATTTCCTGCTACAAATCTCGCGGAATACGTTCGTTGATTGTCCGGTGTTTTTACGACACTACAGCGTCGTCGAAGGATCTCCAGGTAATCAAAGGACGGATACAGGATTTTATTAGCGGCAGTCCGCTCGCTAGCTCGAGAATGACGGGAGCGCGCTGTGCTACCGACGTACCGGTGACAACACTCTAAAGATTGCTGCTAAATTAAGTCTCAATAACATCCACCTCATTGCACTACACATCAAGTGAACCACCGCTATTAATTCCAGAGGACTTTGATTGTCGCCCCAGCATCATTGTGCTGCTGGACTCCGCTGCGCAGGCGTTCAGTGCAGAAGAGCCTGTAAATGCTGCGTACTGGTTGAATAATAATTAAAATGACTTTAAAGCTGATGTGAACCTAATTTGCAATGCCCGAGGAATTAAATGCAAGTCTGTAACTGGACTGAAAGTTGGCAAGGTGAAAAATAGGAAATCTTCATGGATATTATTTTTTATTAATCTGATTTAAAGATGCGTCTATCACATTCCTAGCTTACTCTTCCAGGAAGTTCTTTATTTTTCGAGCATTGCTTTTGGTTTGTTTCTCAAGATTTATTTCTAACAGACCCCCTCTGGTGTGACTCACCTCCTGACGTCGTGTTTACGACGGCTCGATGAGACGCAAAATTTTTCCAATTTTTGTCCCCCAGCGTAGTAAATGAAAGCAATTGGTCAATAACTTGATTTTTTCAGTGGATAATGGTTAGTAAAGTAAATATGTCCCTCGGGGATGCAAGATCACAATTCATTAAACTCAAGGCGACAACTTTTCAATTTGCGTCAAGTGTGAGGGCGAGGCGTAGGGAAGGGAGGAAAGGAGGCCATGAAATGTTTATGGAAGTTCGAGGTTAAAGTCACTAGAAAGAATGGTGGTCAGCAACAGAGTTTCGAAAAAGAATCACTATTAAATGATACTCAGCATATATGTAATAACTATAAGGTTTCTTATCTGCATGGTATAATTCAATTATTCGAATGGACGATGAGGATAATTAGGACAAGCCCCTACCCGGAAAATGTCAACATCAAAAACTGATCGCAGGGTAAGGCATCAATGTAACAAAAATCAAATATTATCAGCCAGACACAATAGAAAATTGAACAAATGGGCAAATTGTACGACTGCTATGATGCGTGAGTAAATATTCATGGCGGCTGAAGGACATCAGTTTGGTTTCCAGCACGGAGAGCATCTTTTTCTCCTCAATCTCCTTCGGCCGATAGCCAAACTGCTTCTTTGCGTCACTCATTTACACACCGCCGTCTGATACATTTTTAGATTTGATCGTTCGCTGGAATCAGTGATCTTTGAATGATCTCATCAACGCAGTGAGTTCACCCCATGGAGCGCAAGGTACGCGAACTGTTAAGAAATGAATAGAATGTGCATGGGTCCTCAGCGGGGCCGCCATGCCAGCCATTTGCATCTCACCTTTCTCGGGAGATCTAATGAAAGCTGGTGGCTCCCGCCATCTCACCGACCTCCATCTGTGATGCCATCAAGTGTGGAATGCCTCAACTCGAATGGAATTTTCCATCTTACTCGTATGACTGCCTGGGGCTGGAGCACCTCCCCAGGGCCCCCTCCCCGCCTTCGTGCTTTAATCGAAATACCAGGCGTCACTCCACCATTATCATCTGGGCGTCCTGATGTAACGACAGCGCGTCTCGACGTGACGAGGCACCGTCTCTCGAGACACTCGGATGTGTCGAGCGATGTGTTGTGTGTCGTGTTGTGTGGCGTGTGATGTGTTGTGTGGCGTGTTTAGTGCCAGATGAGTTGTGTGTAATGTGCTGAGTGGTGTGTTGTGTGGCGGGGAAAGAGTTAGGATTGCACCGAAATTCACAGCCAATTCACATGGCGTCTCTTTTAAAATATTTCGAATCAAATTTTCAATTTTACGGTCTTTTTTAATTGTATTTCGAAGATTTAATACGTTTTGAAATATTTTTGCAAGTGCAATGTGTGCAGCGACAAACAATTACAAACCAGAAAGTTATAAATGATATTTTTTCACTCCATAGTATCGCTATATCTATAGATTTCGAATTTATTTCAAACGTTTTTTTTACATTTTCATAAATAAAGACTTTGTGCTCAGAATAAAATAGAATATAAACAGGACCAATGTTGGACCTCCCCCCAAGTCCTCGCTGTCAAACAGTGACATTGCATCTTCATTATTACGTCACACCGCTGCACACCATCGCTGCATCGTCTCTCGCACTGCATGCAAGGAGAGGGCGTTGATGCAAACACTTTGTCACGGTTGCTTTGATGCACATTCCTAACTCGAACTCTCATACAACCCAACATAAGCGGCCCCACTACAACATCTACCTGTAAATTGATGTACATTACGCGAGGGAAACACCTAGATTTATGAGTCGTACAATAGGCAAGCTATTCTACACATATCTCTCGTTCAACTTTCAATATTATGAATCGGACATTATAGCATTTACCGATCATTCAAATAATTCGCTCTAATGCACTGCACTGACTTCGATTATCAGACCGCGGTCTAAATTTTTTACTCGTGCATATAAAATTATTGACAAAGTATGGCTTCTGAAGTATTTTTATAAATCATTAGATAAATTTGTCGATGAGACTACGAAAAAGTTAGACTGTGGCTGCTGAGAACAACAAAAGAGTTGAGATCTGTGTGCAGAAGCGGCCGCGGCAGCACCAACACTTTTGCCTTAAACTACTCCCACTCCTCCAGTGTTGTGGGCAGCAATACGTAAATATTGCAAGAGCGGCATGGTGAGAGCACATAGTATTTATGGGAAGCAATTTCCTTTGGCTCTTACCTCGAGTTAACGGCGTCACCGACCTGCTGCTGCGGCTGCCTGCACCTCATCGGAACTGGACAGTTCTTTCTGCAGGACGCGGGTGCTGTGTGGTGGCCCTGTGGGGCGCAGTATACTGGGCATGTGTTGGCTGCAGCACTGTTGTTTCCATGGCTCTTGAACTGAACAACACTGCAATCAGACTCACAGGGTGCAGTATTTTAATGCACATAAATATGTTTGTGTGTATGTATGTACATATATATATATATATATATATATATGTATGTATGTATGTATGTATGTATGTATGTATGTATGCATGTGTGTACTTCTGACGTGCCAACGCAGCAAAATACTTACAAGCATAAGGCATTACTTAGTAGCACTATGCAGTACTAAACATAATGCAACACCGTATACCAATGAACAATTCTGAGTCCCCTTGGGCAACACTCGGCCAAACACTGTGGTAACAGATATCACTATGCAATATGGTTGTTAATTCAAACTGATAAGTACTACAGGACACTCGTAGACTGCAACAGTCACTCCCAGATACTATGTATATCACGATTCATTTACGAGACCCCTCGGCACTGTCACTTTTCCACAGGTCTGAACTCTGTTGACATTTACTGCAGACAACTAATGAGCTCGATTTGCTCAATTTCTCATGAGCTCACACTAGCGAATGGATCACGCGAGTATTATGTCCAGCAAATACAGTAACCGCGAAAATTTACAAGACTCTGGTCTTCTTGACTGCTAAATTTGAGTTTTTCGTCCTCTCTCGCCTAGTTGAAATATCCGGCACCTGAGCATCAGCTGTCGCACTCTGCGAGCACAGGAGGCAGCCGCTGCTGGGCTCCTGGGAGCACATTCCGGTCGGGCTGGCAACACAGCTGGGAGCACATTACGGTCGGGCTGGCAACACAGCTGGGAGTGTAAGGCTGTGTGTCGGCCACACACCCGCCCTCCATTATGCCTAATGACAACACTACGCTTGCGTCGCTCGTGCTTCTCAGTTTTCTCATACAAACTATAGAAGTAGTTGGAACAATGATATCACACGCGGAAAAAGTGCCTTCTTTTGCCTGGCATGAGGTTGGTATTCAGTAGGAGGGCATAGCAGTGAGGGCGGGATGGAGTAAAGAATGTAAGCTCAGTGCCGCCCGGTAATGTGCCGCCTTGTACACACATTTCAGGACGTTCACGCCCACCATTTCTTCTACAGACAAACTTACAAGAGTAGTCCTCGAAAAGCATCGTATTGTAGCGAAGAAACTAAATCAAACTCATCCAATAATATGGAATGCAGTCTGGCATATGATGCCGCGGTCGCTGTTTGTGGGAAGCAGTCCTCCAATTAAGTCTTCCCCTCCGTAAGCATCGTTGCAGGCTTCAGCGATATTCATATAAATTATTAAAATTATTTGCAGTTTCAAATTTATGGTGTAAGTAATTGACAGAAGGAAACCAGTGCGTTGTGAATTGGGAGCTCGGGGTCTCCCCCTACACTTTGTGCGAGCTCCCCCCACGTGCGGGGGAGACGCTCTCGTTTGGCTATTTCATTCGTGTTAGATGTTGTGTCTTTAGGCCAAAATGAAATTAAATAGCGGATACAAATTCACAGTTGTATGAATATTCCAGCGTATAACTTTAAAATGAAATAATTTTTTACAACCTGGAAAAGTTTATTTAATTAAAGGTATGTGTATGTACGTACAAGTTCGTTCAGTATTTTCTAGATAGCAACACCAAATTTCTGTAAACAAGAACAGAAAACCGAGAATCACGTACTTAAGGTATAAAATAATGCTGTGGATGCATGTGAGGATCTTGTGAAATGTGCGAATTTTTCAGAGTAAGCTTTCTCTGATGTTTGAAAATACTAACAGAACGAGCGAGAAATACGATAATCAAATCAAGTTGTGGATAAATCCTATAAATACAATCAGGCAACACAATGAGAGCACATAGGGAACAAACCCAGCGTAATTTTTTTCTGGGGAATAACTTCATGAAGAAAACCATCGACGTGAAAAAGGATGATCAGGAACCAGACAACTGACTGGAAAGAGCAGGATCTAAGTAGGTCGGCCTGGAAGTACTTGTACACTACGTTAGTAGCGGGCACATGACGATTTCTTCACCCTACAACACGGCAGCGAGTAGAGAATATCCAACAGATCTGAGTACCAGGAGTTTGTCTTATTTGAAGTCACGTTCAAATGCTTTCATGTAAATGATGTATCACTCTATTAATGCATTCAATATCAAGAATTCATGGAGATGAATCAAATGCAATAAACAATAAATCGTCACGACGTAAAATGTCGTGCATGCCAGTGCCGGTTTTTATTACCATGATGTCTCCAATATCAATTCATTTTTCGGTTTATTTGCGAAACGCCAAGTTTGTGGTGATTGATGTCATTGATAATATTGTTTGTGATGTCGAAATGACTGATAATTTTACTTATGATGATTGATGTGATGGATAATTTTGTTCATGACAATTGGTATAGTTATTATTTCGTCACAGTGTATGGTCTCCGTGATGCGAGCGGCTTTAGCAGCTGCACAACTGATCAGGCAGTGAAGGCAGATGAACTGCTCAGTTCGTGCATTTGGCGGTCGCATTTTTAGTATTTTACTGGCATGTTTTTTGTCCTTGTCTCATTTCCAGGACTTCTTTGGCTGGCTTCGGGCTCTTTTTGGCAGATCTATGGCCGTAAGCTGTTGAAAATGACAATTGGTTGCAGTCAGAGGTACACTCAGTTGCACTCTGCGAGACTTCTCTGGTACACAACCGTAACGTTCTGTCCTCTAGACGACAATGTCTGTTACAGTCTTGCATAAGGGACTAAATTTATTAGAGATACCGAGGAGAGGTCACTTTGGCAGAGATATCAATGCGAGGAATCAGTGAGAGATCTGTGAGCGACATCAATGGCTTCAAGCTTGTTTCATGATAAAGATTCGATCAATTCATATATCCTTCCGTGTACCTGTAGTTTCAAGAACTCTACTGAAAAATAAGCATTCACAATTCCATTAATATTAGAGAGAAACATTGAACAGGCGATATTGTTCAATGATGAAATTTTTCTTGATGAACTCTATCCCGTGAGCTTCCAAGGTAAATTAACCCTTGCATGAATTGAAAACTCTTCAACATATCAAAATGGTTTCCAGGAGAGGAGTGGCGGCGCTGTGGAGTTTAGGGAGGACTTGGCAGTCGGAAGGTCAGCAGGTGAACTTCAGCGTAAATGCATTTCCTGTTGGTGGACCCAGGATGCGTGCTGGGGCGCGTTTGAAGTGTCTCTAGGCCGTTGTAGGTAGGCCTAACGAAGCTTCTCACAGGCCAGCCGCAGCCTCCAGTTCTCCCTCTTCCTTCGCACCCGCCCTCGTCCTGAGCCACGTGCCTACAGCTCGCCTGGCTTAATTGGACCTGAGTTCAGATTACGTGACTTCATTTAGGCGGCTATCTTATTGATCGAGTTGGCAGGGGGAGCCCAGTGGATAATTCCTCCAGATAATAGCGATAATCCCGCTAGACAATGTTCGATACCTGACTACCCCTAGGCCGCTGCGCTCGGCCTGGTGCCGTTAGGAGTGGGCCGAACTGATCACGACAACCATGACCAAGATCTTAGCTGCAGGTGTTAGCTGCATGTGCAATCTCAGCAATATATTACTTATGTAAAGCATCGCTCGGTAAACTCGTGAATTGCATGTAAATACGTGATACGATACTTCGTGGGAGAGGAAAGGTTATTATCACGTATATGATTTAGAATTTCTTCTCTTTGTAGCCAATAATGGTATCAGTTCTGTATAAGCAAATATGCATAATTTTAAGCAGGTTGTCATCCTAGAAGCTTCGGAATTTAATAACTTGATAGTGAAATTTCAAAGCTGAATTCGATTTCCCTCAGAAGTGGATACGGCCCCACGTTTTCTACTCACCATCTCTAAAGAAGAACAGTTTCCAGCGAGTTTAAATTTCCTTATCGTCGCGCCTGCTGAGACGTCACTGCAACTTGAGTCGAAGGACCGAAATTGCGACTTGAAGGACCAGCTCGAGGCTCAGCCCCAGGCTTGGAATGCCAGGAGGGCGGAAAGTTTTGGTTATTTTTTCCTTTTTGTTTTTTGCCGTGTGCGTACGAGAGCAGGTGCTATACATGTGTCCAGCTGCTCATAACTGATGTCGTGTGAGTCCATTTGAAGTGCTTAATCAAAGGAACTGAATAAAATACAGTGCCCTGTACACTTGAATCACGCACTACATCTTTTGTTCATATTTATCGTGTTTCCTATCCTGCGCGTTCACTTAATTACAGCGTTAGTGTGCACAGAATACAGCCAGAATACAGTACAGTGCACAGTGCATTAGTACAGTGATACTGTTCAGTGTACAATTCAACAAAATTAATATTAATCTAATCTTTGTTTACATGTTGCAATTACATAAATTTTCAGTTGGGTCTGATCATTTTCAAATCAATCGACCATGAAGATTGAGGTGGAACGAGGGCAACAACATGGCAGCTGTATCGCAGCTGCGTCCAAAGCCAGGGACCAGACTGCCTTAACGCCTTTACAGCTGTAGAGAGAGAGAAGAGAGAGTAGCTCTACCACCTCTACCACCACCTCCACCAGTGCCTCCACCTCTATCTCCACCGCCACGACTTCCTGGAACTACCACTAGCTACACCACCACAAGAACCCCCAATGGTATCATCACCACCACCAAAACAACCACCAAACCACCAGAGGCTTCACCACCACCACCACCATAATAACCACTAAGCCCCCAGCCAGAATACCACCGCCACCCA
>VOMN01027224.1:0-11154 GCA_014899125.1 Orchestia grillus | reverse complement strand
TCGGTTACAGCCCCTCAGCGTTGCTCGATCAGCTCTGCATGGGGCTCAACCCAAATAAACGACGTTGACGCCAGTGCTCGATTTCCCACGCCTACAGCTTTGGAATGCATACCATCGCACAGCCTGGATACAATGTAGCTCACAATGTAGCCCCATACCACGTGCTTACATATATATGTAATGAACGCCTAATTTTCTTATTTTTTATACATTGAACTGTAAGATTTAATTCTCATTGGTTTGAATCGTCGCCAAAATTTCAGATCAATTTGTGTGCACATTTTAAGTGGTCGTATGTATGACAACAGTAAAGTTACTTGCTCCACCGTAAAATTAACATAAAGTTATGAGTAAAATAGTTCAATTTGAACGCATCGTTATTGAAAGAAGGTGAAATGAGCCATTTTTTACTTTATTATTGTTCTTCATCCATTGTAATAATGTTTGCTCTTTGATTGAACATATCGAGTCATATACTATGAGTTTATCCCATAAATTCTTCAGTAGATGAAACAAGTTTTAAAAAATTCCGTTATAAAGCATTTAAATCTGTTCAACCATTCTCGGAAACTCAAAATCCATTGTAAAAATAGGAACTGCATGCACAAAGAGCTTAACAAATGTAATTATTTTGATGTGCGAACAATGTTTTCCGAGTGTAAACAATATTTTTCGATTTGTGCATAACGCTCACTGTTTTTCATCAGTTTCTCCATTTTTGCTTTAGCAATATGAATAGTTGAACTATTATCTCAACCTCGAGTGGGGTATTAGAGGAGTTCACGGTTTCACTGTTTACTGATAACATGTTACTGGCCTGCCAGGATTGAATTTTGGAGCATTTTCATTGACTGCCTAACTATGAGCATGAAAGCATATTGGATTTGAAAGGTCGTGGAGCGAGTTAGGTTGACGGCGAGATCAGTGGACCGATGATATCCGCTGATGTAGAACGATAGATGATGCGACGTTCGACTGGTGACTGTGCAGCCTCTAAATTTGTGCAAACTTGAAGTAAGCAAAAAGCAAGTCCGGCTTATCGAATCAAACATGCGAATCGCTCGTAGTGTGGAAAATAGTCTTTACTTTTCGAGGTGTAAGATTTTTTGATGAATTGACTTTTTCTGTGACTGGGAAAAATAAAGAAATATTTAGGTGAACGAATAACGATCCGTTTCAACTAAATCGAACACCGTGAACTTGACAGGAGCTGTAGCCCCACTTGCGTACGATAATCTGATGATCTATTAGCGTCCCAATGAAAATGCCATAAGGTTAATGAAATTTTGATCCCGTCGTCAATGGTTAATATTTATTGCATAGATTTCGTACTTAATTCTTCTCTATGGAATATAAAAATAGTTGATCTATTTTTAACATACTTCAACCAAAAGACATTGACTATGTAAAGTTGGTGTTTTTAGCAAAGAAAACAGGTAAATTATGTAATTAATTCATTAATCAACTCTGGGCTAAATATCAAATTTCAATGGGTTGTTACGCACTGAAGTCTTAATTTTCACTTTTATAAGTAAATTTTCATCGAGATGGTGCTAACTCGTAACTCTTGATTTTACGACTCTTTGTAGGTCTTCCTGATCCTGGCGGTCGTCCTGTTGACCGTCCTGCAGATAATTGGTGGTTACATCGGGTTCCTATCGCTCAGTGCCCAGCGTCACAGCCGGTCTGTTCAGAACCGTCTCAAAGCGAGTCACAGCGGCGGTCAAGAAGATACTTCGAATGCAGAGGTGCCAAATCCCCACACCTTTGTTGAAGGTATTGTTGCATACATTAGCTATCACACACGTGTATGTGAAACTATCAACTATTGTATATCAACCTTCATAATCAAGGATCCAAGACACTCTATAGTTGTGTTTTTATAAAGTAACATTCAAATTATGTTTTTTGTATAGTCCTTTTCATATTTCATTTTTTGACGGCATATTTGAATGTGTTCTTTCACCTCTGTCCTGCTGAATTTCATCGTATAATTAACAAGAGGGAAAACGACTTAGTATTTCAGACTCGCTGAAGTTTAAATATTTTCTCAGTCGGGATGGCTTACGGTATCGTCGGACTACTAGTCTCATCAGGCTGAAGACATGCAATTTTCTCATTGGCTTGTGAAAATTGATTAGTTTTGCAACAGCGATACCTGTGATTTCTTCTCGTAAAGCCATGATGAAAACCCTGATTTTGTTTTGCAACCCGATGTTTGCCAGGCGCGTTGCTGCCATTTTATTGCTGAACTCGATTTATCTGTAAAGAGCGTCCTTTTACTTATTTTCATTTGGAGTAATTTTACCGCTAACTCTCCGGTAATCCTCTCTACACAGGAAGACCCACAAAGATTTACACATAAAATTTTTCAATTGAACAGAAAAGTATGAAAAGTAGGAAAAATAAATGAAGTAAGAAGTTTCAAAATATACTAAGCTATAAAATTCAACACTTTGGCTTCCTTCGCTTTCGCTAAGAAGGGAATTAGTTATCAAAGGAATTAGTTATCTTGATCATTAATTGTTGAAAATGATGCGCTAGGCCGTCTATGCATTGAGAAAGATAAGTGAGTAAAATTATGCACCCAGAATGCATTTCTCGTTGTCCCAAAAGTCGTATACTTACATTGCATGAATTTATGCAACACTGGGGAGACCTTCAAAAGAAGACTTTCCAAGTCAAAACATAAAAAACCATCTGTTTTGGTTTCTTATATGTTTCTTCCTAAAAATATGGGATGCTTTCAGGTTTTTCTTTTTTTTGAAGGGTATTGAAAAATTGTTCAAATTTTACCACCCTAAGTATACTCAAAATTTCCTTTATTTTGAAAGAAACTCTTCTTGTGCATGTGTAAATGGAAGTAAAACATGAGCGAGTGATCACAATGAGTTTATTTTCTTTCTATGATTCTGAGATACCTTATTGCCCATGTTAAATAATCTGCTTACTCCTAATTCGGTCTGTAACTTGGAAATAACTAAGTTATCACCCAATAACATTTCATTGTAAAAATGATCGCATGAATTGAAATAAATGAAATATCTTTCCTTTTCAAGCTCGAATTCACTGGTGAAGAATATATGTACATGACAATCTTCCTTCTGCCACCTACAGGAACATCCTCAACAACCCAAGTAAATTTTCCCTAATTTTAAATGGTACACCCCGTATTTCAGAGTAAAAAACCCTCTTCTGGACAGTTGTGAAAAATAGTGTTAGCTTCACGCGTCCCGTCCAAAAATATCAATTCGCCACCAAAAACAACAACGCCGCTCATTTTTGTACCTTTCTTTGTAGGTGATGCGCGGAGTGTCAGGGCTACAGCAGCCTATTGGGCCCAGTCTACGCATCCCACATCCTTCGCAACTCAAGTGCGACAAATAGTTGAGAGGGACACTCTCTTGCGCAAACAAGCTTTTTTAAAAAAATATGTGACTTGCAACAAAGAGCATGGCACTCAGCCGATAGGAGACTCTTGCGCCCTGAGGTTAAGGTAAGTAATTCTGAATACCTAGTGCAAACCGTATTCTATTTCTTGCTCGTCGTTATGATCTGTACTTGCAAAAGATCGCTTAACTTCATGTTTCGTACCCTGAGAATCGAGGTAAATAAGCAAACGTTATCATGGGAAGATTCAGTGTGCTAAAGAAACTCCAAAGCTCGATGGGCGAGCTAGCATGCAGGCCCCGTACTTCTGTATCTTAAGTGACGTGTTATAAATAAGTCTACCACTTACTAGTTAAGATTATATTAAACTGTAAAATAAATTTACGGCAATTTAATAGTGATGCATAGTGACTTAACGTGAATTTTGTGCCCCTCTATTTGTACTTGAGTCACCCCTGACTCAGTTCTACCTCACAATGGCCAGTCCGCATAGATCTCGGGCTTTATCATGCATTTTTGGCAATGTATTAAATAGTTTAAATACAGCTTACAATAATATCTACGTATATTAGTCCTTCTTTAATTTTATAACAACAATTACACGATTTAAAATTTTAGACTTAACATGAACTCTGGTACGCTGCTCTGTACGTAGCTCGTACAATGAAAAGGAAAAGTGTTCATTATGGATGTCGAATGTTGAAACATTCAAGTCAAGTCACATGCATTCCTAGATAACATTACCCCGCACTCTTGTATGTAACCAACCGCTAAATATTCAAGGTACATACCACCAGGTGAGCTCTCCTTTCAGCAGAAATAACATGGAACTTTTAGATAAAGTAAAGAAAAAAAGAAACCTCTAGAGGAAACGACAATAGCAAAACATTATTAATTAACGTCGTTGTTCAACAAATGTAGAATGACAGCTGTTCTCCGTGGTGTTTCAGCAGTAAAATTCACATCTATGTGCATGTACAACGGCAAAAAAAATCATTTTGTATCGGCAAACATATAAAACAGTCACTGCTACGAACTTTTTACGAGAGAAAATGCGGAAATCTGTTAAGGAAAGGAGCTTACAAACCCAGAGACAATTCCGTAAGAATAGAATGTAATGATACTACCACCATGGGTCACAGTAATCGTGAGTCAACCTTAAACAATAAACATCACGATATCAACCTTTCAAACTCACGCCCAGGTATAAGCAGATCAAAAAAAGTAATATTGATGTTATGTCATTCGAATTTTTTTATTATGAACACAAGAGCAAGGAAAACCGCTCGCGAGCTTCGCATATTTATGAACCAGGATTGATATTGTACTAGAAAAGGAAAATGAACGTTTCGACCGTAAAAGCCATTTCCAACATCTGGAACAAAATATAAAAAACTGATATACGAAGAAATTATGATAGCGAGAGAATCAAAATTAAGTCAATTGTAATGGGAAAGACCTTTTCCAATTATGATAATTCGGTTTATCATTTAAAACGTATTTTTCTGCTAAAATATACAAAGGTCCTAAAATACGTTAATCGATGGGGCCAGATGTGGAAGAAATTATTTTAAAATCATCCAAGCGGACGGGAAGATTACACTATTGGATGAGTACGAACAGGTGTGGGAGGCGTTGAAAGAGGATGGTTGGTGGAGAACTGGGACCGATACGATAAAAGATTTTTACTGCCCATATTTTACAGCAGGTTCCAATGAAAGTTGATGCGGCCATTCTTTCTGTTTCCAATGGTTTTCCTCGGCCCAGCTATTTCATTCACATAAAAAGCGTGGAAAATTTGTGCACCCGCCTTGCTGTTCAAGGATCATCGATATTACTTTGAGATCACCAAGCATGATCCATTTATGATCGTCGTACATAATTTTCTGAAGAACAAATTGTAAATTGTCGTATTGCTCTTTTAAACGTACAAAATGCCCTATGGGTATTGATGTTTGCCTGCTTCCGTTGTAAAGCACGACTTTAAGGCTTCGTTTCGACAAATCGCTGAGTAGTCTCCAATCGGTGCTTTCGGACGGAATGTTGAATGTCTTTAACAGACCACACACATCATTGCAGAAACTAAGTCTCCTTCTTCCGAAGAGTATGGAATGAAATCTTTTTCTCTGTACCTGTATCAGGAAAAGAAGGGCCAGCTGCGAGCAAATTCTTATCTTCAAACCTTGAACCATGTAATTCAGAAGCGTCTTTGGTCAGATGTAAGTCGCGAATCAAATCGTTCAGTTCACCTAGTGTAAATGGTTGTGATGCAGAACTGCCATGTTAGTGCTCCTCTTCGTTATCTTCGGCTTCTTTACTTGATTCAGTTTCCGCATCATCCATTTCATGTAAATGTTCGGGTTACATACGCACTGATACATGTGGACCACAAGGGACAGATAGCGAAGCCGATAGCAGATCTGGATAAATGATGTCCTTTTCATTGTTTACATCGAAACCGTGAACACCGGTTGACCGTAAGTAACAATCGTCAGTATGATTTTGTGTCTCTCGCCAGATCGTACGAACGCCGAATCTGAAAGCATGCTGCTCACCCTTTAGCAAACGTAGTGAGGTTCCCAAGTTTTGTCCTGAACTCCTAATTTTACACGGATGCTTTCACAATTTGCCGCACGAGCAATGCTATACTATTTTTTTGCCTTGACGCTATTATCAATGTAACAAAAGAAATCTGCACACGTTCTATAGCCTCTTGACGCCATGTCGAACAATGTATGTTGCCTTCAAGCGTCTTCAGCTATCCGCCGACACTTTCATGCCTGATCGGGGACGATACGCACCAGCGGTTGCGCCAACACTAACAGTTGAGATATTCAAAATGTTTAAGGACAAAAGGGTTGTTATCTGGTTGCTTATGATATGAACGCTTTGTTTTCATCGTAAACCGACAGATGGCAGCATTTTCTTTGCGTTCAAATCTGGCAGTTGTCTTATATTTTTTATTTTTTCTTATATATGACTCTTTTGATAGATTGCGATTTGCTAAAAATTCGGATGTGGTTGATTTTTGGTGATTTTTAGATTCATAGGGGTCCGTCACCAAAATTGGAAGAACATGAGGCAATTGAAAAAATACAGGCTTGTGTTATCTATATCTTTCCATTTTCCCCATTTTACTGTTCGTTCCCAGGATGAGAAGTGGGATCTTTTTCACCGTTTGGAAGACTTGAAATAATTCTTCCACATCTGGTACCATCGATTTGCATATTTTAGAATATCTATAATTTTTTTTAAACAAGCCCGCTTTAAATGATACACTGTCTGCTCTCCCATCACAATTGACTTAATTTTAATTTTCTCGGCATGATCTTTTCTTCGCATAATAGTTTTTGCATTTTGTTACAGATCTTGAAAATGACTTTTATGGTCGAAACGGTCATTTTTCTTTTTTGTATACAGTAATAATTCTAGTCCATAAATATGATAAATTTGCAAAAGGCTTTCCTTATATTCTTGTTCAAATGGAATAGAGAATCTGAGGGCAAAGTGAGGTACAAACTTGGTTTAACGGTAAACGGTTGTATTACGAGTCTGTAAACGTGTGCAGACCCTCTGTTTGCCGACACAAGGTCTTTCTTTGTTACATTTAAGTTCCGTGAATGGAAGCACAACAAAGGTATTACTAAACATAGAAAAGAAGAAACGTCGAACTTACTGCATAGAATCTTGAGAAATCTTAAAGAAATAGAACGCGCAAATTTTAGTTTATTGTACTAGAGCAACATCGCTTAGAAACGGAACCTTAGCGTAAAATTATGGACCGTGTGTCATCGGTTATTCTCTTTTTGTCTCCAAGGGCTTGTCATTTCGTGAAGAAAATGAGATTACAGGGTCAGCAAATATGACAGTTGTTTAGATTTACTTTTGGTACTGAATTAATTCATCTTCTTCTGCAAGAACTTCTTAAGCTGTATTGAAGTCCCTGGAAAGATAGTAGGTAATATTTGTCCGCAAATATTCATAAGGAAGAAATTAAATTAATGGGAATTAAAATTCCTTGTAGTTCACGCGAAGACGAAAAACATCAATGAATTATTCAGTGTCGATTGAATTTTTTGATTGAGAAATATAACCTTATTAATTTAATTCCAACACGTTTTACCGTTTGGTTTTCAATGCCCTACAACTAATAGCGTGGTGAGGGATCTGAGGAATATGTGGCTTAAACTTCCTTTTCCATGGGAAGTACTCTCTGGTTACGTGAAATGCCGCCTGAGCCAAGATTCGAACCCTGGTCTTCTCGGCTGCAAGGCCATCACGCTACCAATACGCCATGGCATACCCCCTGGGTGTGGATCGTAGGGTGGCCATGGCGCCACCATACGCTCCACGCGCGCTCTACGGAGTGTATGCGTGGGATAGCACAGATCTCTTTCATCTATGATTGAAGGGTGTCTGAAGACATAAGGCTCGGGGAGGTAACTAAATATGACTGGTTTTGAATGGTGCTGTAGTAGGATCAAATGTTCAGTTGCAAATGTTCCGTCAAACGTTGAGTTGCAATGGCTTAATTTGGTGATGAATGAACGATGTATCACAGAGGCATCGATTGCATGATAAGCAGTTTCATGAAATGTAACTCCGAGAACTGAGTACTAAAAGTTATTATTCTCATTTTACGTTACTGATTCCCTAGCTACTCCAACCCGTTATATCGTTTGCTACTCTTACAACGTCCGCCTTCGGCCGTAATTGTAAATTATTGCATCCAGAATAAACGAATCGGCCGCCGATTCCGTGGACTTTGACTACGCGAACGCCAAGTTGGAGAGAGACCGTGAAGTCTTCAATTCGCTGCCATACGCGGCAGCCCCGCACAAGAAAATTTTGAAATGGCCCATTTCGAAATCTCCGACTGAGGTAAGCCACGTAACTTCGACATCGCTGTCAGTGTGCTACCGTAACGAACTTGTTCCTTTGACAATATTGATCGGATCGCGAGTTTCTTTCTAATGTGTCTAAAACTTTTAGGCCAGACTTTGGCTCGCACCAGAAGTAGGTCAGTGAAAAAAAACTTTATTTATTCCTGCATAGATGACATGCAGTACATCGTTGTGTTTTCAATGAATGATAATAACTGATTTGTGAGTGATGTACGGAATATGAGGTTTAAGTTTTTTTTCCCTAGGGAAGCACTCCAAGGTTCCTTGAAAATCCGTATGCTCATTTGGGAATCGAACCCTTACTTCGCAGTCTAGAGAGCGACGTGTCACCGTCTTACCATGGAACCCCTCAAACTTTCTTTCAATACATGCGAGAAAGTATATGAAAAATCGTAGTGATCCAGTTTACAGGCTTCAAAGCTTTGAAGAAACGTTCCATGCAGTAAAAGTTTTGCGCGTGGGAAACAAACAACAGTTCTTAAAATGGTTTATAGAGTTTACGATCAAGATTGACGTAAGCTCGACACTGTTCCAAGTATGGTCGGTTGCTTTAAATATTCTGATGATTCCAGCCATTTTAGCAATATCTTCCCGAATTTCAGCAACGTTTTGGGCAGAGAGGGAAGAGTGTAGAGTGCAGAAAATTGTATGCTTTAATTTCTTAATTTTTTACTCAATTATTTGAGCACTATATAGTACCAGATGCCTCGCAGCCTATGTTTGAATACCATTGTTGATCATATCAGTTTTTTTTTCAGCAGCTGTAAGCCTATACCACCCAGCCACGAATATCCTAATTTTACATTACGAACCTATACCATCCAGTCACGAATATCTTCTTTTTACACTACGAAGCTATACCACCCAGCCACGAATATCCTCTTTTTACACTACGAACTTCCAAAATAGTCCGCAACCTCCATGGTCCGCTAAAAAATAACAGTTATTACAACAAAGTTGTACAGCCTTTTTTTTCAAACCAAAAATTTTAGAAATCATTGGACGTATGCATAAGACAAAGTACCGGAACTCCTGAAATATTGCACAAGAAAAAAGGCTTAATTTCTAACAAAATAACACAGGAAGTCATGCTTCGAGAGGGTGAGAGGAAATGTCTCAGCTTTTTTAACACAGATGGTTTATATTTTCTGATGAAAAGAAATTAAGCTTAAATGGTTCATATTTCAATTCTGTGGTCCAATTGCAATACATCAATCTAGCGTGAAGCATTAATTTTTCTCCGAAATGCTAATCATTTATCCCCTGAAGCAGCAATAGACTGGCGTATGCACAACACAGTGGGATGCTTGAGTAATAATTGAGCCGAGGATTCTATTCCCTGTATAATATTTTCATTAGAAAAACTGTGATGCAATTGATAATTTTGCTCACGTAAGGTCATTTCTCGATAATTTTATAGATTTATCAACAGGACGGCGAAGAAATGAGACTGGGTTGTCACGGTAGGCTTCTTAGTTTTACAACCAATATAATATTCTTGTCGCACGGATGAAGTCAGTATGAACTCTATGAAAGTAAGAAATACTACAGCTCTATTTTTTAAATTAAAAGGGAAAAACTCTCAGTAGAACTGATTTGTGATAATTCACTTTAGAGCACGCAAATATTCTGAGTAAAGATTTTAAATAAAATACGGAAAATATCGAGATTCTTTTCCTTCACTGACTGAAGAAGTATGCACGACTGGAACGACCGCTAAATATTTCTCGTGCTCCCCGCGTCTCTCAGGCCATTGAGCCCGAAACCTTCAGAGAGTGTCCTGGGTGTCACTTCACTAGCGACACGAGCGACTCCGACGTTGATGCTGTGGTGGTCAGCTCCTTTGCTTACTGGCTCTCTCATTTCACGCTCCCTCTGCCTACGAGAGACGCGTAAGCAAGCAGAATCAATAAAGGAAAATTATCGTGTCTGTATGTATAATTTTTGATAGCTGCCTTTCGAGAGTGTGAAAACTTTTGCCTCAGAGGTCGGTCGAAATTTTCACTCCTGAGAATAACGCAACCGACGGCGGACATCTGAGTGGTTTGTAAAAATAATTCAGTTCATCTTTCAGTTGATATTACATAATACAAATATTAAAATAATGCAGCACATTATATTGAAGCCACTCACGCTGAATTAAATCTTCTCTTTGCTTTTTCCAAATGAAAAAGCATGACTCTTGTAGGAAGTGTGTCAAACATAATTCATTCCTCTAGAGATTACTTTTCCTCACTCTCAATAGAGAGCATAAAGTTCGAATAAAGTGGGGCTTATGAGTGCAAAGGTGTCCTAAACCAATTATCAGCTTCATTGCTTAAAACCATTCAGAACTCGTTCTATGAGTATCTTGAGTGGCGATAAATTACAATTTTTAGAGTAAATTTTTTGAAGCTTAAATAATTAAGTTGCTGGTAAGATTACATGCCATTGATAGCCAGCAATTGCCATAAATTTTCACCATATTTAAAAGACTTACAACTCATAGGCCCGATAATCTCTTGGAACGAGACCCTCGATACCAAGGTACCCTCGAGCTAAGATGGCGGTGTACGAGTACGAGGCTCCCTACAGGTCGGGGTCCATGGGCCTCCAAGGCCTCGTCGACTACACCATCAGCTACAGGAGGGACGCCGATGTCGTCAAAACGTGGGTGTTGACCCTTACTCGCCATTTTAACCTGTGCATCCTTTCGAAAATCAACGTCGAACTCATCACTTGTTTCAATATGAGTTTACTAACCTTATCAGCAGTAAGGGGAACGAGGGCACGAGAACATTTTTGCATTACCGTCATAAATTAAACAATTTTAAATTCAACAATTATTCTGCAATCAATATTAGTGGTATAAAATCGGTTA
>VOMN01027212.1:0-12085 GCA_014899125.1 Orchestia grillus | reverse complement strand
CTCCTGACGCATGCGCTACCACCTCTTCCGGTACGCATGTCTATGCTGGCAAGCACCGCCTGCACTTAGTCTATCATCTAGTACATAGGCATAGGCCGAATGTGTGTCGTGTGCATAGACACACGTACACTTCACGCACGGTGTACGGGTACGTTATTTTTGTTGCCCTATGGAATGTAAAGTGATATTCATAAGACTAGTATTAAATAAGATTAGATTATAAATTAATTAAAATAAAACTTCCGACCCGCATGTCACGTGACCCAAAGGGAGTAAAACTGAGGGCCATTTCGTGTGGACTGGTGAGAAGGGGATCTAGGCACAAGGTTTGTTCCCATGCAGGATCCCCAGCACACAAGAAACAGCCTAAGAAAAAATTCATTTCGAAATCAGTCACGTACAAAGTATACACCTTTCGAGTTTTTCAATGAGTAGAATTACGGCTTTGAAATTAAAACATGGGAGTCCCAACAGAAGTTCTAACTGGGATTTGCATGACGCGACTTTAAATAAAATTACGTCTGGAAGTCGCATTGAAATTTCGGATCGTGATTCTTAATTCCTTCCTAAGCACTAAAAGTGAAGTATTAACCCGAAATATCGTGTAACCTTTGCGCATACCATTCTCCATATAGTAATTACAGTGCAAAGATGGGGTAATGATACATAAATTTTTGTACATACGAGTGACGGAGTCCATTGAGGGCTCCATGGTGTAGTGGTGAACGTGATGGCCTCANGGCATTTAAAACCCAACGGTAAAACGTGTTGGAATGAATAAAGGTGACTGCAAAAATGATGAGAAGTCAAGCCTATGCCGAATTCTACAAGTGAAACGATAAAAAAATAAAAATCGTTGGTTCTGAAATCAGTCACATATAGGTATGGGTTACATCGGTTTCTCAATCATGAAGACTACGACTTTAAAAATAAGAGAGGATGTCACGTTGAGACTCCAGTTGTGACTCGTAGCCTCACTAGCCTATCGTTGAGCGCGAAGTGGTGATCAGAAGAAGAAGAAAATATAAAAATATTCAGTGTAGAAGGCAGGTATGAAATAAAAAACAAAGGGCTCGAGAGACACAAGTCCCGAAGGCCTATCTACAGCTGAGGTAACCTAACAGTGCCCCCCTGGGGACGCCAGTCCCCACAGCACACGATAGACAAACCTAACTCACCTAACTTTACTGCCTGGAGGAATTTCTTAAATTCCCCTTATTGCAGAACAACAAAAAATACCCGTTATCATTTCAGTGTAACGACGCTATAGTAAAAATCTTGTCACATATTCATCACCGTCAGTATATTGAATGACGAAGAGCATGTATAAAAATTCATTGACCCGGTCACAGAATTTAAATCCTACCACGAAAATTATAACATTTTTATTCAGTTACGACGAGAAGGGAAACAATTAAGACCTGAATCCAGGAACGAGACAGACGTAAAATTTCTTAACACGGTCTTACGAAACGTGCTAAGAATCACAGCCAATTATTATGTCTAATAACCATGGCCTCGCTTGTCTGAAGGTCACGGAGTCTCGAACTGAACAGTCACCCCCGCACGTCACTTTCGTTTTTTATGACCGTAGTCCGGAAGGAAGAAAATTTCTTTTAGGGGGACTGACGTAAGACCAAGGCCGCACCAGTGCCATGTCGGAAGCAGTGTAGACGTAATGCACGTCTAGGTCACTCCCCTCTGACGTCACGTATCTAATGGACTGCGTTCGCTAATGAAATGTGGTCATTCATAAATTACATTCACTCGCGCGTAGTCCCATTTACTAATAAAGTACGATCATTCACGAATGTGCAACTAGGTTTGGCTCCATGGCGTACTGGTAGCGTAATGACCTGGCAGCCGAGAAGACCAGGGTTCGAATCTTGGCTTAGGCAGGCATTTCATAGTACCAGGCAGTACTTCCCTTAGAAAATGAAGCTTAAACCACACATTCCTCACCACGCCAGTAGTTGTAAGGCATTGAAAACCAATCGGTAAAACGTGTTGGAATACTAAAGGTTAACTAATGAAATACAATCATTAATGAATGCAAATTTCTCATACACTATTCAATACAAAATTACGGAATTCCACACGTGTGCTTTGAATTAAACTGAAACTGAATTCAACTGAGAAATTGATGTCATGGTCTAGTGGTGAGCGTGATGGCCTCGCAGCCCAAAGGGCTAGGGTTCGAGCCTCGGCTCAATGGGCTTTTCACGCGACTGCGGAGTACTTCCCTTGGAAAAGGAAGTTTAAACCACACATTCCTCACATCCCCCACCACACCAGTAGTTGTAAGGCATTTAAAACCCAACGGTAAAACGTGTTGGAATGAATAAAGGTTCATTAGCGAGGAAAGAAGTAAAGAAGGTCGCTCATTCTGAAATGAAACGCACGGAGACCACGGTTGCCATGAGTAGGATTACGACCTCTAATTTAGGTGGTGGAAGTTGCGATGAAACTTCGAATTCCGAACTTTAATTCTAAGCCAAGCACGAAAAGTTAGGTTTAGTTCAAACCCATTGCGTGATCTTGGTGCGTAGACTTCAAATAAAAACTACAGCGCGAAAAATGGCCCACTGCAACCTAGATTCTCTCGTACGTAAAATAGGCCGCTGAATGAAATCGAAAGAGACGCGATTCGTATGAAATCTTATTATTCGTACGAAATATTATGAAAGTTTTAACTGATTCACACTGACATTTGTTGAAACATAGGATGGAACATGGGCTGGATAGCGAATGATGACGCATGCGAATGTTACTTGCGTTCTTCAGTAACTTTGAAAACAAAGAGGACACTATCTTTTTTAATTAAGCCCCCCACCTGCAACTATACGTTAAAAAAATTTCATTGCCATAAAAAATTAAAAACAAATTTTTACAGTGGAAATCAAAAAAAGGATCTGCCAACAGATCAAACCTATACGCTATACGTATATTGTAAGATAGGATTACTGCATTGTGGCAACAGACCAAACTTATACGCTATACCTATAGTTTAAGATAGGATTACTGCATTGTATCTCATCCCTGTAGGTTCCACACCCACCACTCACCCCTCGCACGGCCTTCGATGCACCAGAAAACGAAACGCGCATTTAGAATATTTAAATGTATCAACAAAAAATATCTCAAGATAAAAAACGTAACCCAATTTGATAGACAACTTATCAATTGACACCTGGACTCTCCTTTCCCCCCTTGGTTTTCAACGGCCTCTTTCTGGCCGTAAGGATTTTATGGTCCATTTTCTTTGTATTAAAATAAGCATGATCTGGCGTACCGAGTCAGTAGCAAGGTACGAAGTAGAAATTCTGTATTTTTCTTACTATACTTGTATTCTCTTTGATCCATCGAATGAATCATGGTCCTGGGGGCAAGAAGGTTATCTTAGAATTATTGACGGTAACTCTGACGTGAAATAATGGTATTTTCAGTATCCCTGATACGGACCGCCTTATCTGACCGTCTCGCCAATAGTTTAGGAGTACGGACCCGGGAATTGTCTCCTGTCTAAATCCTTGAGCGCGTCACGCACACACACGGACGGACGGACCAAGCAAGCAGCACTGGGCATTAATGCTACAGTGGGATACAAGACATATGACACAGGCAACACTGCTGGACAAGTTAAAGTTAGGTCACGGCTACGTGTTCTTACATGAGGCTGACAGGCATACGAGTGACGTTATTAGTGGAATTATACAGAATTACAATTCACATTGTATTCCTAAAGCACATAATATAAAACAATGATCATCAAGAAATTGAACCACCGCAGAAAACACAATACTCTTTTTCAAGGGAAACCAGACACGTATACTCATACAAGGTTAGGTGGAGACTCCGAGCATTGTCATACAATGCAAGTAAACTGGGGTAGTTCAACACAGGCTTGAACCATAAAACATGTTATGCAAGTTATGATGTTTATTCAGTTGTCATGGGGAATTCGATGAATAAATGACACTTTTCTTACGAGGTACAAGAAGACAAGTACGAACAAGTTTTCAAGGGACAAGATACGACCTTCAATGGTGCCGGTTTTAAGGAGGCCTAGACACATTATCGAGCTACTACGACGCAGCTTACCTGTCGATGGACTGTGGATTGCATCACGGTCTACATTTACTCAAGGTCACAGGCTCCTGGGACGCACAACGCTGGTAATGGCAGGAATGGCGTCTAGGCTATTCCTCGACAAGGCTGGTCTGCATCATCTCGCCTGTTACTTTACACTTGACAACACAATATTTTATACGTACATACGTATTCACTTCACGATTCACCAGCCTGCTACAAACTCACTGGTCACATTTCTTTTTGGCACTTTCTTTCACTGGTGCTACCGTTAGGGACTTTTGAACACGACGCGTGGCCGCTCTCGATGTTGCCACACGGTAGGGGTGAAGTATGCTCTAGATTCAGATAGGCAAAACGTGCGTGATACAACGGGGACGTGTGATAAGTCTAGTTCGTTAAGATTATATGGTTAATTCGTGGTGAATGGATGACCACGACAGTCTTCGTTAAAAAAAAATTGATCGGTAACGAGTTAATCAATCCACAGTGAAAAATAATTAAGTCTCCTATTCCTTCGTTTTCTATTGCGTTTTCTCTCAATTATGATTCGCGTTTTCCATAGTTTTTTATTTCTTTGCAGGTACAAGTTCATACTCCGAGATCGGCTCCAGTCTGGTAAGCCTTTACCTTACATATATACCCATCATATATCTAAAATGTTGCTGTATGTATGGAATACTTATTTCTCGTTGTCATACTTATATTATTAGATGGAATATTTCAATAATCATGCTTCAACTCTTCTATTTCGCTAGTAATATCCTGGAGAACATTTTTTCAAATGATTACTTAAACTACCTACACACGCTTCGTTTTTCATTGCCTGATACAGCAACTAGTTCAGTGCCTCTCTCGTGTACGTATGTTACGTACGATAATCCTTTTTTCAAGGTTCCCTTATTCAAAATTCCTCTCCCATTGAAATTCGTACTCCATTAAAATTCATTTCCTATTAAAATTCGCACCAAGGACATGTTATTTTTCCGCTTTTTTTCACACTGTTTCACCGGGAAAACCTGAGCACAAACAAGAACACCAAGAGAGCCCACCGCGAGTACTGAGCACTTGCGTCTTTTTTCTACGACAGTTACTCCTGAGACCACCAACTCATTATTTTTAAGCGAACGAAACGTTCTGAAAACAACCGAACGATTTTCATGTACTTGTGCGTATTTATCGCAGTTCCGAACGAAACAATGAGACTTTGAGACCGAACGGTATTACTTCTATCATTCCAATAGGGAACCGCTGGAGGCCATGGGGGGTTGACTGTTATTTTACGCCTCAGTTCACCGATGAATCTCATCGTGTATTCCAGAGTGCAAAGGACTCACTGGCCATCTTCATGAGGAAGCACCTCCATTCGCCGGTCACCTCGATGTATCAGCCAATGGCAGCGAAGCTTACATTGGAGGATGGCAGCAGTGAAACCGCATCCGCTCTGCCAATGAAAGAAGAGGAGCTCTCATCCCTCATGAAAAGCCGACTGTCAGATTTTGTCAAGGAATACATGGGAGGACTCTTGAAAGCAGAAATCCAGGAAGGTGAGTGATATGTGACTAAATATCAAGAAATAAAACCGTCACCTATGTTTTTGTACTTTTAGAGCATATCACATGCGGGTAGCGCACTTCGAGGTCACAATCTTCCATGCTGGGTAATATTTATGTCTATTAACAGAGTGAAGATGTAATTGTGTGGTGGTTTGGGAGTTTCATTCAAATATGACGCCTGCAAGATTCAACCTAAGTGCATTTAGGGCTTTAGCTAGTGGATTCACTATCTATTTTTTTATCAAGTGTTAGTGGGTACTAAAAGACGTACTTCCCGGCCCTATGAAGAATCTCAAATTATATAACCGGAAAAACTACTTTTTTACTTGAAAATGTATTTTAATTTCAAATTCAATATCTTCAAGTCTTCCTATTTTTCGTCAAATAATTCGAACTGAGCTCGATTTATCTTCCCTTAGATTTGATTGGTTATGTTTGGTTCACAGTGAGGGTTGAGCAGCGGACCAATGGGCTGCGAGAATACAACGAGTCATGAGCCGGAAGCCCCGCCCACCCCTGAGCCTACCGAGGCATCCCACCGCTGCCACCACGTCAGTGTCCCGCTAACCACGAGAGCGACTGCACGTACGCCGGCTACTCCTGACTTGTATAAAAACTCCTCCCTGATGTGTATTTTACGTTGTACAGAGTAGTGAACAAAAAGTACTAAACTGAGCTTAGAGTATCTTTAAAAAGACTAATAAAAATTTAAATTTATATTAGCTTGTTTGTACAATAATACGCGAAGTTTGATCTCTGCGTCAAATTTGATTTATCTAAAAAATTAATTACGTTATGCAATACACATTTGTAAAGAGATCTGTATGGTATCGTGAGCGTCTTTACGATGAGTGTATATCGTGTACATTCATTTTAATCGATTTTGAACGTTGCCAACCTCAGCGTAGTTCCTTCTGTAATTAAGTGAATAAGTACGTAGCTTATTTTAATACAGGACGTTCGATCATCGTGACAGTATATTTTCTAGGACAACCAACACACTTATACACATACATCGACGTATATCTACACATACCTACGCAACACACCCACACGCTTTGTTAAGGTCTTGCCCACGTCCTAGAAGAGGCTAAGCCTGTTCTCTATTTACCATTACACTCTCTCTATTAACTATTACACTCTCTCTATTAACTATTACACTCTCTCTATTAACCATTACACTCTCTCCATTAACCATTACACTCTCTCTATTAACCATTACACTCTCTCCATTAATCATTGCACTCCACAAATGTTTCCTTCATTCATAAAATCAGAGGACGGGAAGACAGCAAATCTCGCCGTAAACACAACACAACTGAAGGCCAGGACGTCATTTGAAGCACACGCTAGGCGAGAGATTTCTAACTATCCAACTCACTTGAGGGATATCGAGTGGATGGGATATCGAGTGGATGGGATATCGAGTCGATGGGATATCGAGTGGATGGGATATCGAGTCGATGGGGAAATTCCTTATCGAATTTTGCGAAGGACGTTGGCGAGTTGTGTGCGTGTTTTAGATTTAATTCACAAATTTTATAAATGAAATTAGTTCATAAATTAGACGTAAAGGAGGCACAGGAGCAGTTGTGCGCAAGTGATGCGCGGCTGTTGGAGAGCCAAAACCCTGGCACCTGCGCACACTGTTATTTTCTTCCAATGGAGTAATACATTGACTGTTTCTGAGGTATAGATTTACGACTGACGCTGGCGTCGATTTACGACTGACGCTGGCGTCGATTTACGACTGACGCTGACGTAGATTTATGACTGACGCTGACGTCGATTTACAACTGACACTGACGTAGGTTTATGACACGCTGACGTCGGTCTGGATGTTAGTAAAATGAGGGAGAGGAATTATTTTGAATAGGCCTACCAACCCAACAGGTTCTGAAAACTAGGATTTGTATTCGTAGGCCTGACATGGTAGGCCTAAACGTCGTAATTCTTATGAGCTACAGAAGTCGTGCGCTGTGGTTCTTTTTCTACAAAATAAGGGACCTAGATGTAATGCTTACGTACATTATGTAAAAAATAGAAATAGATTGAGTGCCTACGTACGTTATGTACAAAATAGAGGGACGTAGATATATTACCTACGCCCACTGTTACGTACACAATAGGGAATGAATATATGTATATATTATTTAGACAGACTTACAGTTATGTTGCTATTACCTTCCCCACCGCTCCCTCTGCCTCTATTACCTTCCACCCGCTCCCTCTGCCTCTATTACTTTCCCCACCGCTCCCTCTGCCACTATTACCTTCCCCACCGCTCCCTCTGCCACTATTACCTTCCCCACCGCTCACTCTATTACCTTCCACCCGCTCCCTCTGCCTCTATTACCTTCCACTCCGCCCCCTCTGCCACTATTACCTTCCACTCCGCCCCCTCTGCCACTATTACCTTCCACTCCGCCCCCTCTGCCACTATTACCTTCCCTCTGCCGCTTTGAACAGACGTTCGATTATAAAATATTAATTGAAATAAATATTACTGGAATCATCATAGATTCTGAGGGGGTAAGTAAATGGTAATTAAATTATCGAAGTTTCTGGTGTGGTCATAAATGGTGCCCCTTCACCCACCGCCCCCCACTCGCCCTCACGTCTAATGGGTAATGCGAACACCCAGGGAGGGCTCATTAAAGAGACCAATTACTAATTAGGCGGTACTGTCTCATTAGCGCCGCCGCACCTCATTACGACCACATGCCTTGTTAGTTGTGAGGAATGGCGTTAGGGAATGTGGAAATGTCGCTAGGGAATGTGGAAATGTCACTAGGGAATGTGGAAATGTCGCTAGGGAATGTGGAAATGTCAAAGGGAGTGGAGAAATGTCAAAGGGAGTGGAGAAATGTCAAAGGGAGTGGAGAAATGTCGGTAGGAAATTTGTAAATGTCGGTAGGAAATTTGGAAATGTCGATAGGAAATTTGGAAATGTCGGTAGGAAATTTGGAAATGTCGGTAGGAAATTTGGAAATGTCGGTAGGAAATTTGAATATGTCGGTAGGAAATTCGGATATGTCGGTAGGAAGTGTCACTAGGAAATGAAGAAATGTCACTAGGGAATGGGGCTGGGAAATGTCTTCCTTTACACAGCTCTGACAGCACGCCTTCTTTCACACTCGCTTTTTGTATGTGACCAACTTTCGATTAACTATTTTTTTTGTGACCTACATTTTGGACTGCACTGCTGCCTCTACCAACGGACACTGATTTTTTTGGTGTGTATGTATGTGTATATATCAACTGCCTGTAAATAGCCCGACTGATTTAGGAAGTAGGCCTAGGTAGCACCTCAGGGAATTAGGCCTGGGTAATTCCTTTGAAAGTTAGGCCTAGGTAATTCCTCTGAAAGTTAGGCCTAGGTAATTCCTCCGAATTAGGCCTAGGTAATTCCTCTGAAAGTTAGGCCTATGTAATTCCTCTGAAAGTTCAATAGAAAAAAAAGTTAGGCCTATGCCTCCCTCAAAATTTGACTTAGGTACTTCCTAAAAGAATCAGGCCTAGGTCCCACCTTAAAAAAAAATACCTACCGAGCTACCTCTCTCGAATTAGGCCTACGCACTTCCTTCAAAATTAGGCCTAAGAAATTTCCGAAATAGCTTTAACTTGTGCCATATCGAGCCGTCGTCCAGAGGCAGGCAACATTTCCGCATTATTGTCGACTTATGAGTTAGAATATAACAAAAGGTGAGAGCGATGAAGGTGTTCACTGAGCAGCTGTTAGCGGCATTCCCGCTAGAATTGGAACGAGGGCTCCTTTCCCGCTAGACTTGAGTTTTTCACAGGAGTGAGTTTAAACTATTGAATAAATTTACACCGTTCACTAAATAAAATTAAAATATCGAATAGATTTAAAATATTGAAGAAATAATGTTATAACATTGAATAAATTCAAACTAGCAGATGAATTTGAACTAGCAAATAAATTTAATGTTGAGTCAATTTAAACTAATAGATGAATTTGAACTAGCAAACAAACTTAAACGAGTTAGCAGGAATTCAACAGAATGCAGACGTTTCCATTCAGTATTCGTTAGGGTGACAGTAATTTTCTGTACCTCACGAGTTTTTTCTGTCAAAGTGCAAACCTTCTGAAAGTCTCTTCAAGTTTTACAAATAGTGAACTCTTCCCTGCAGCTACGTAAACTGCCTGAATTTCTATCATGGGAATCGAATAGTTCAGAAATATCTACCGTGAATACTAAAATCTATAAAATGTCTACCGTGAACATAAAAATCCCGAAAATATCTACCGAGAATACCAAAATCTCTAAAATATCTACCATAAATACCAAAATCTCTAAAATATCTACCGTGAATACCAAAATCCCGAAAATATCTACCGTGAATACCAACAGCATATCTACCGTTATACCAAAATTCTATAAATTTCAATACTAGAAAAAATGTTTTTTTTTTACTTTCTGCCCTGGGTATAAATTTAATTTCAAATTTCTATCATGAGTATAAAAAAAATTCGGAAAATTTCTACTTGGGTACGAAGTACATCTACGATGGGTCCTCAAAATTTTACGTTAAGTCCAATATTTTTGTAAACTTAAGTTCACGAGAAACTTCTCACATAGAATAATTTCTTTGCACTCGGTACAAAAACGCGCACATGTACGTAGCGCGTGAAAATGTATACGTGGAGTACAAATAGAGTATATATAGGTAGTTAGATAGTCGTAGGGGTGAAGTGGTTTTGCATTTAGTACGCAAGTAAGACTAATTCAACTTTTTAAATAAAATTCTCGTCATCGTTTACAAATCTATTCCATTTAGTACCCACACCACTGCACCGTTTATAAATCTATTTAACCATTATCTCACACCCCCTTGACTTAATTAACAAAGCAACTTTGGAAGCTGCAGGTAACATTTTTATTACCTGCAGACTTGACGTCAAAACTACACACGAGGTCGAGTTTTCACGCAGGGGACATCGAACGATTAACTAATATAAGTAATACAATAAATAACTACATCTAATATAATTAGTCGAAACGCACAGATATCTATTTTCGGTGAGGGCAGTGACACAGCATAGGCTATAGGCAATAGGGTTAGGTTTATCTATGTCATACTAAGGGGCCGCGCCTCCCCACGGTGTGGGGCTAATGATAGGATACCCCAGCTATCGATAGGCCTTCGGGACTTTAATCTTTCGTGCCCACTTTAATAGTTTCCATATTCATACCTTCTTCCCTGATGATTCGCTTTCGGTGTGAGCTAGTCTGAACTGCTAAAGCGCTGCTAGCGATACCTCTACTACTAGCACTACTGCTACTACTGTTATCGCTTCTACAACTTGTTTTAGTGACCTATAAATACCGGAAAATGATAAGCATTGTCAGTGTTAGTGCTTTTGTTCTCATACCTGAAGTATATCTACCGCTATCATCGAATTATAAGTGTATTGTATCTATCACTGGGATCAAATTATAAATATTGTATCTATCACTGGTATCAAATTATCAGTATTGTATCTATCACTGGTATCAAATTATAAGTATTGTATCTATCACTGGTATCAAACTATAAGTATTGTATCTATCACTGAGACCGAATTTTCAAAAAGTAAGTTCGCAAATTCCCACAATGACGGGACCACAAATGCCAAGAATCACGGTTGCACACCAGTGGGGCTCTCCTAAACTGACGGCACACCAGTGGGGCCCGGACCTGGGAACCCGAGCTTCTTCCGAAGGATCTTAACGAAAATCTATCTTCTAAATTTTAACTGATGTAATATTTACAGTCTGTACAGTCAGTGTGTGGGGGTCCCACGTGGTGTACAGTCAGGGGGCGAGGGTCCCACGTGGTAAACAGTCAGGGGGCGCGGGTCCCACGTGGTGTACAGTCAGGATGCGGGGGTCCCACGTGATGTACAGTCAGCGTGCGGGGGTCCCACGTGGTGTACAGTCAGGGTGCGGGGGTCCCACGTGGTGTACAGTCGGGGGGCGAGGGCCCCAGGGGCTCGAGTGAGCTAAATATTTATTGTACATAGACATTAGCTTGTAATCGACACATAGCCGTGCCTAAATACCTCAGTGTAAAGACTTCCAAACCCGACTTCGTTTTATTTCCCATTTCTTCCCGAGTGACTAAAATTGGTGCCCTACTTACCGTCGCCTTGGAGCCCTACTTACCGTCGTCTTGGTGCCCTACTTACCGTCGTCTTGGTGCCCGACATTAGGTAAATATTATCATAATGTACAGGTGTATTTACAGGTTAGAAACAACAAATTAATAAGGAAAAGGAAGAAAATATAAAAAATTAGCAGCGAAAAAGGCAATAAAATGGAAAGAAGTAAAGTGTGCACGAGAGACAGAAGTCCCGCAGGCCTATCTACAGCTGAGGTAACCTAACAGTGGCCCCCTGGGGACGCCAGTCCCCACAGCATACGATAGACAAACCT
>VOMN01027207.1:0-28005 GCA_014899125.1 Orchestia grillus | reverse complement strand
TAAGATGATGCATTGTGTTTTGCTTGCGTTAAGTTTGAGGCCATTTGGTCATAGCATGATTTCAAATTGATTAGATCTTCAGCGATCGCTTTTGGTAGCATGTGACTAATTTTTGTTTAGGGAGCTTATGCTTCTCGTAAATTATTTTCAAAAATATTGCTTTTAATATGTTTGCAATGTTGATACCTTATTTCAGTATCACGAGTGAAGCTCAAAATTTGGAAAATCGTGTCAGCGTACTAAATTGTGACACAGTTAAAATTCAATTAATTGTAATGAATACATTCAAAAATTTCCCTTATTATTAGACTGATCGACATAAAACTCTTATATTACGAGCTAAATATTTGTACGGAATCAAGTCGTGAAATTTAATAATACCTAATACATTTTTGATTAAATAGTTAAAATACAAAGCTATATTGCACAAAAGCTTGGCATTGGTTGCATTCAGAGTGCCACCAAAGTCTATGTTTCCGGAATCTGATTTTAAGCTCTAACAATTTTGACCAGAAAGAAATTCAGGGCTTGGTATGTTCTGAAGGCACCAAGGTTTCCCGCGCAAAGGTTTGGAACGGGCTTTACTTTCAAGAATCGTCTTGGTCAATACTGGGTAAAGAATACTCCACCGTTCTAACGACTCAATCAAGAACTGATGCACCATCAAAACTCCGTCACAGTGTCTACCTACGAGAAGGAAAGTGTAATCCTGGTGCAGAGCTGTGAGCGCGAGTAAAAAAAACTAGCGGCACTAGCGCTGGAACGGTAACACATCAGCGACGCTACCGCTAGCACTGTAGAATTCAACATTGACCACCGTTGACGCTAGAGCTGTATGGTTTCTAGCATAAAGTGTACCTGAAAATAATCACTTGGGGTTAGATCCGACGTAGGGAAATATACACAATACACATACTGACGCAAAACTTATCAGCTATACTATAATTGAAGATACTCAAGAGAATTGCATTCGCATGATGCTTTTGCGAGACTTTGAAAACAATACAAAACAACTGCAAGTAAAATCTGTAAGCATATTTCTCATTCATAAAATTTGTATGTGAAATAAAAGGTGTTACTTTAGGGCATAAATTTTCTCCCCTAATTTTACGAGCAATGAATATTTAAAGTTTTCGTAGGAGAGTCCTGACACACTTGGGTAGTACGATGACTTTACGTGCAGAAGAACTTCAATTAGAGTTGGTAAAAGTAAGCCCATACCCAAATTTGTTCCCTTTACACTGCAATGTATCGAAAGACTGCGCTCGAAATATCATGACGGCAACGAAATCATTGATGAATGAAATCCTACCATTAGCAGGCGCGGATTTTAACATCAGAGAATAACAAGACTTTTACATCGTGCCCAGCAATCCATTTCGAAGAGGTACCGAAATGCACTGACGCGAGGCCAGATATTTCGAACAGTTACTGTTAAATTTGTTTGATAAAACATCTGTTTCTCTGATATTCGCTTCATTCACCGTGAGGAGATTCCCCAGAAATGTTAATGTTATTAATTGGACATCAAGGTTAAATTTCAAACCGCAGTGCCTTGAAAACTAAGCAGTTTTGAGATGTTTGGTATCCGTGTAAAAGTGTTTATTTTGGGTGTCACTGCCTACTGTCAAACCTTGTATCTCTAGTTTTTTAACACCATACATATAGACAGTAATTGGAATAGAATGATAAAATAATACTTACACCGGTCGGAAATAGTTGGTTCATATCAATGATGAAATTGGTCGGAAATATTTGCTCCAAAATGATTGTAAACATTTTAGAAAGGATACTTGCAAAACTGCTGGTTGTAACAAAAAGATAAACTTTAATGCGTAATTCAGTATATTCAATTAAAAATATATAAACAACAATGAATAATATTTTTATTAGGACAAATAAAAGAAACAAAGTCTTCATCGTAATTAAATACATGAAATTGATAATGTATGTACAGGGGGAACATATTTGCCACTATACTGTATTTACTCAATGTTTGTTAATTTATTCTTCAATTTTTCTGAGATCTAAGTTGAACTTAGAAGAATTCCTTTTCTTTCTCCTTGTACTTTCGGCAGATGTTGAAATCCTAGAATTGTTGCCACCGTCAGTCAAAATAATCTGTTCCATTGGCAGCTGTAAAGTTAGGAGAATGTTGTTCAGTGTTGATTTTACTATTCCTCAAAGCAATGTCACTGCTTCAATTAATTCATCAACGCTACGTCGTGCTTCTTGTTGTTCAAGCAATTAGAAAGAATTGTAATTTATGGGCTGTAGGTCTCTCAAGAAGTGCCTGCAGTATTGCTCTTCTCTCAGAATCTTTCAAATCTTTTGTTGTTCGATTCTATATGCACTTTCTATTAGTATCATCTTTGTCTGTCACATCCTACAGGTAATTTAAGAACTTTTAAATATCTCAAAAAGGAAAAAATAAAGTACATTCACTTTTACCCTATTATTTAATAAAGGTTAAAATTTGTGTTCAACACACTGTGCAAGATCGTCTATTGTACTCAAACAGAAGTTCGTTAAAAGACGCTAAAACTCGGAGAGTTTTCTACTTGTGTTGCAAATATTTCCGGCGGGAGGGAGTAGTATATTTTTGTTGCTCGTATCATTGGGACAGGATTGTGCAGGAACTACATCCTGAAAATTTGGGTCATTGTTGGTTTTAACGGCTGCCTACTTTGTCGAATTATGAAGTTATCATATACAGTGCTAAGGCTTTACTTAACTTCAACACCCTTTTAGAAAGGATACTTGCAAAACTTCTGGTTGTAACAAAAAGATATACTTTATTCTGTAATTCACTACATTAAATCAATGATGTATAAACATTGATGAATAATATTTTTAATAACATAAAAAAAACTCTACATTGTAATGAAATACATGAAATTGACAATGAATCAACAGAAGGAACATATTTGCCATCATATTTACTCAATGCTTGTTAATTTATTCTTCAAGTTTTCTGAGATCTGAATTGAACTTAGAAGAATTCCTTTTCTTTCTCGTTGTACTTTCGGCAGATGTTGAAACCTGGAATTGTTGCCACCAATAGCCCCATTTGGTTATCTCCTATATGGGTGTTTGGAATACGGTTATTATTTCATAACACTAGCTGTGCAACGGGAGTACAGCAATCCAACGGATCGCTAACGTAAGTTTTCAAAATTGAATTTGTTCAAACGTTTAATAGCCATGTAATGTCCTTCTGTATTATCCTCGTTGTTTCATTGTAATCACTATCAATTACAGTAAAATTTTATATTACCTTGATGCTAATTCCTATTAACGGTAATTACCTTACATTCCATGGGCCAAAAATTGGAGCTAACAGCGAGTACCTCTCAATTACTGTAGGTTAATTGTATCTTGAGAATATTAAGAATGCATCCGCGTTGTCCTACGGCGTTAAATGGTTTTATTAGTAGATTTTATTGCCTCTTCCCAAGTATTCGTTGGGGTTTCCTCGTGGATTCCACATTAAAGGCCCATTCAGAGGGAATAGGATAGGCAATAGGGTTAAGTTGCCTCAACTATAAATAAATAGGCATTCGGAGCTTTTTTCATATTCACTGTACTCTTTTCAATTTCCTCACCTTAGCTACATGTTCTTTGCCATTTCTTCCCCTTTATTCTTAACCGTTTTGATGCTCAGGGGATTCTGTGTGAGAACACATCTTGTGTATAGATTCCCCATTCTCTTTAGTCCATACTGCATGCTCGAGATTGCATTCCATGTGGCAAGGGAGATTTAAACTAGCTGGTAATAGTCAAAAAATAATAATAACCATCTTTAAGATGGGAAACGTTGTGGAATGATCCCCACAGAGCCCCAGCCGTCCAGTGAGAGAATGTAGAAAAAGAGGGCATGCCTAATCACTAAACCAAACCTACCGCAGCCTCCAGCGACTTGTGTTGCTGCTTCTGTAGTTCCGTAGTGTGCAGCTTTGGTAACCGTGATAGAGACGAAGCGCTGCTAACGTTGGATTACCTACCCACATGAGAAGTTTTGAATTCGAGCAGCTCCCTCGAGCAGCACTAGGTCACTACGGTAAGCTGAAGGACATTCCCTCATGCATTATTCTTGAGAGTTTACGACAAGAAGCGCATGGATATCTTTACCTGTGAAAAACTGTGTACTCGGGTAGATAAATCTAATTTCGTGTCGGACTCGGACTACACGAAAGGTAAATAAAAGGCAATAATATTTCATAATTTAACAGTGAATGGAAGATCTTGTCAGTCCTAGACGAGTGAACAACTACAAAGTACAATATTAGCGGCACTTGGCAGAGATGAGCTTCTACACTTCTTTGGTTTCCGTAAGCCGTACATGCGAGAGCAATATAGTGCAACCGAAATGCCTTGTTTTATGTGCCCCATGCTTTTATGCGTCCTACACTGATCAATAACCATGCTATCGATATATCTTAGAACGTGCGTCCGAAAGAGTAATTTTGAAGTTGAAGTCAAGCAGTCTCGCACTGCTGTACAAGATCACATCGCGCAGAACATGGCAATATTCGACACAGGATGAGATAAATCAACAGGATGAATTGAAATAGTTGAGCAGTCGAGATCTAGTATTAACAGGAATAAAAAAAAATATTCACACTGACATAATAGTGAAAGATCATTAGATAGCATGGAGAAGGTAAACACAAGTTATAACCACGAACATACTCTAGAATAATGGAAATTGCCTACATATGAAAGTAAGGCAGCAAGTTCAGAAAAGAAAACCTGAAGCCTATCACAAGCACAATTATACAATTCCAGCCTGAATCAATAACAGCCAAAAGAGAAATCGGGAGCATATGAGCATAATTGACTCCAAATCTCAAGTTAAAGAACCAGTTAAAGAACCAGTTCTTTGTACCAATCTCAAGTTAAAGAACTTGAGATTGGTTAATTAAGTGGCGATAAAAAAGCGTATGACTATGGAGTTACAATTGGCGTCGTAAACAGAGGATCCTGAAACGCCTTGTAATCACTACTAAAAGTTTTCATGACCGCTTTTCATTCTTTAAAATGACGGTAAATTCTTACACTAAAAAATAACTGCAACACCCCAAACTAACACCAAGTGGAGACATCTGGCGCATAGCAATTTCAATCAAAAGATTCTGAAAGTATCTCAACAAAAATGCACACCATGCAAATTAGACATGCAGAAACTAGCTATAGCTTAGATGATACAACAGACCTAAGGGTACTGTCTTTTACAAACCTGATTCAAGTATGAAAAAGGAAAACAAGTGACATCAAGGAGAACATACATTTTTTACTGGTTATCTAAGTAAATCATAATCGAGTGAAAATTGATGCCACATAGAGCATTTTAAGTCGTGTTTTTAACATCAAACCCTATGCACAAAGTGTATAGCTTAAAAGACGAGGCTTTAAAGGCTCCGTCCAATTTACCTTTTCCAGCACCAAGATACTCTGATCAAACGCTTTGTACAAACGGTAATCATCAATTAAAATAATGCTCAAGTTTTGCGTCTAAAGTGTGATATTCCGTTATAGCGCGAGAAAGAAAACGTTTAATTTCACAATGAACAACATTTTGTAATCAGTACATTTCTTTCGTCTGAAATTTTCAAAATTATAAAACATTTCCCTGACTTGCTCCGATTGACTTGCGTGAATCAGCAAAATTACAAGAATCATCTCTCGCAGCCATGAAGTTACAGAAGCCGTGTCTGAGGTCGTTGGCAGACGCTTTTTTTCCTCATTACCTGTTGTTATAAAAGTTCATTTTATGAATCGTTATAGTTACGTTTAGACGCGGCTGTATTTTGTAGTTTTTCACAAGTGTGGACATTTCACCGTTGAGAAAAGTTGTAAAAAGCCCAATATTTTTAATACGTATTCGAGGAAAGTTTTCTGCTATTGCAATTGAGAGGAAAAGAAATATTCGGAGATTACTGAAATTAAATTATAAAGGTTTCCCACGAGATTCCGACACGTTAAAAATGAAGTTTAAACATTGGCTTTAGTACCCGAACTGGGCCACACTATACCAGCAACACTCAACTCAGTTTTAATCACTGATGGTTTGTCATATGCGACCTGCTACTCAACAAAATAGAAAATTTCATGCATAAAAGGTCAACGAGAAACTCAACAGCTCACTAGCAGCGATTATCTCTCACAAACGCGCTACGACAAAATTCTCCCCTGTCGTCTCAAAATGCTATCATGCCGCAAAATAGAGATCAGATTTCACTGCCTTTACTTGGGTCCAATTCACATGCAAACCGAAATGCAGAACGCACATGCATTAACAAATGGGGCACTGAAAGGATGGATAAGTTTCGGTCACAACTTACGTGCGTGCACTAAATTCGTTAAACAGGTGAAGCATTTTTTTGTTTCAGCGCACGTTCTATAGTTTATAAGTCATTGCCCGCTGCGCAATCGTTCATAGTTAGAGAAGGTCTCAGGGATATCGAGGCATTGTGTAGTACATGAAATATAAATGAAAAAATTCAAATACAACCGACAGGATTCCATGTTCAACGGAGAAATTTTTACAGACGCGAAGCCAATAGATTTGAATTCAATGTACTTTTGCTTGCATAATTCATTTGATAGAACAAAACTTAGAAAGACAGAATATACAATGCAATATTTACTCAGACAAATAAGGCGCCAAAAATTTCTCTTTAATACTACTACACAGGAAAAATTATAATTTACTATCGTTTAACAACTGCATAACAAGTAACGTCATCAGAAAAGTTTTACCCCTCAACGTAGCACTGCTGCAAGGGTGGCGTTTACCCAAGAACATCGCTTCGCCCCAAACGCAGCTGCTGTTGCCGAGGTCACATTTTTGCGGTACGAGGATATGAAAACTGACAAAAACAGTTCTCTATCTCTGCTGGATGTTACATTATTTTTCAAGGTCGGGTGCACCCAGAGCAGGGATCAGTTTCTGCATGGTAAAACCCGGGCTCCATCACAGTCTTGTCTCACTCAACAGAAAATATACGCACGGTGAAATAGATTTTGCTTCGATAGATAACACTCAAGGCTTTAATCGTTAAGGCAATAATACTGGCAAAATAAATTGCTACGTCTTACAGATTATCAGGTTTAGTTGAAGCACTATTTTCACAGACATGTTCACGCATAAAAGATCTATAACATTGCTATTAAGTAGATTGATTCATTTTTCAACATGGTACTTTGATTCTACGATGCAGTGAAGTTTAAACTAGTACTTGAATAACGTTGTAGGTAGACAACGACAACAAACTCAGAGCAGTGTTTCAAAAAGAAATTTGAATGTTTTGAGAAATGGTAACAAATCTGAACATTGATCGCACACTTACGTAGGTGTTAGTCAGGCGTTGGGTGCACATTCACAGTAATGGGAGGTTCAGTGAGAGAGGCAGTGCCCTGGAAATATGATACGCCCAATTTTGGTCTCGCAATTAATCTGGCAGGAACAGCTGCACCAGTAGCGAGCCCCGCTATTCCCATCAATTTAGAAATGCGACGCCTACCTGCGTGAATAGTTACAACGTCGTTTACACTGTGTTACTTTGCAGTCAATAGTATTTTAGCGTTGACAAACTAAAAATTTTGAATAGTATGCATTTTATAAATTATAGACAATAATAGACATGTTGTTTACTAATGTAACTTACATTTATAGAAATCTCACTATTTATAGATTAACAGAATTGTACACTTGTTACTAAAGTTATCCACAACAAGAGGAGAATTACTAAATTACGTTAATAGAATATATAGATATTTATCAAGCAAAAGATTTACACGAAGTCATTAACATTTCTGCACGAAACAGGACACCTCACAAATGGTGGTGACGAAAGACACAGAATTGCAACCATGCATTGTCTTACGATACAAAATCATAGAATACTAGAAAAAAAATTCAATATTCAAGGAGTTATCAACAGTTTTTGAACGTTCCACGAAAGTAATAATAATCATAATTTACGAAAGAGTTCCTACCTAAAATGGTCTCGTGAACGTAAAAGAGATTCTAAGAATTGTAGTTTGTTAGAGCAGTGCGTCAGCACATCGACCTCAATCCGCGCCCCAGCAAATGATACCAAGAAAAAGGCCACCGCCGCGATGTTAGACGGAGCTAAAGTAGTGTCAACACTTTTTGAGCACATCCGCAGCAACCAAGACCCAATTCCTCCCTTAGCTGGAACGACAGTGGTCGAAATTGGTTTTTGAGCTTGATTCTTATGAAATAAAAACCTACTTCCGTCTCATTTCACCACTACTTTTGGTACCAAGAGCTTTGAAAAACTACGCCACTGGAATCAGCTCGATTTCAGAGCCTCCAATAATAATCGTGCTGCGTCTATGAGTGAAACGCCTCTGAAGAACATGAGTACCTTCTTTGTTTGCAGGTGATACGATTGAAAATACAATAGTTGCTCATTTAGGATTCATTGCTAAGGTAAGTGGTGATGAAAACAGCCGACGTTTACATTTACTATAAATACAATGCCGCAAAAAATGCGCAAATGAGAGCAAGTTCTGAAACAAAAATTTAGAACACAATTTCATTTTCTTGAAGATCATATGGGTCTCATACAAAATTAGTCGTGAAGGAAGCAATGACGCACACCAGCGAAAAGCAGTACATTTCTCAGACACGAACGGAGAGCTACGATCGGTTTAGCCGATCATGAAATTTCCCTCATACTTGAATAATACAACGATACTCGAGTTAGAAAAAGTAAATGGCTACGAAAGTGAAGTGTGATCTGTCAGTAATGAGGGTTCGGGATCCTTTAAAATAAATTTTCAGAAATTTGCAATTTGTCTTGATATTTTCAAAGGATAGTTTGGCGACATCCTGTTCAGTATTAGAGCTTCCTAGGGAAACGCTACTACGTCTAAAGCTGAAAGAACAAACTGTACACTTTAGACGTGATACAGAGTGAATTACTCATTCATTTATCCCGTGATCGCTTATGAACTGTGTCTGAATTGCATGGCGAGATATAAACTAGTTGTCTGAGCGATCATCCCAAGTGTTTTTTTACACCTTGATTGTTAGCACACTAGTCTTATAACCTAGTAAGCCGAAACTCCATCGGAATATTAACCTTCATAGAAGCCGTTCTGAGCAGAAGCACAATATGAATATCCCAAAATTTTAATTTCCATTGCATCCTTATTCGTATGAAATCAATCGGGGAACTACTAGAAACAGCGCACAAAAAAACTAAGAACAAGCATTTTGTGTCTGGCACTCGAGAATTTCGGCATAAATTACAACTATTATTCATAACATAGTAGGCTAAAACAGTTCACAAACAAAATATTTTGAACGTACTCTGTAATTTCCGTTATAAGTTTATTCCTAAAACTAGTGTCGTCAGCATTAAAACGTTATTCGTACCAGGTTCCACCGGTATTGAATTCAAACCTGCCTCTTGCACGACTTACGCTGTCATATAGGCTAAAATGGAAATAGTCACATTTTAATTCGCCAACTAGATTCCTGTGCAAATAAAGCCTAACAGAAGGTTGTACACAAGAACACTCAATAACTTATTTAACCTTGAATAAAATTTAAAACCATTTATTCCTCTCATCTTCCAGCGTGGCACACACCGTGATTTTTACTACTGAGTGACAAAACGCGGCACCACGCATGCCGTGTAACGCTCACCCAATGGAGTAAATAGGCAACAAAAAAAAACGTATAACGCTGGAGCTAATCAAAAATGCAGACTACTTAATGTGTACTAAATTCCTCCAATAGCCCATGCTTGCCATTTAGAAACAGCTCGTTTTGCCAAGGGACGACATAAACATGTTCGGCATTCCAGCTAACAGGTTAGGATTTTAACAAATGTGGCCATTCCACTGGATAATTTTTCTACAACTGACCAATAATGTTTGAGGGGCTGACTTCGAGTGCACAAAGTTAAGACTGTCAGAAACGCAACAACTCTAGCGCTCGATATCCTGCTGAGGACTGAGAACACCAATTGTTCCCACAAGGGACACCTGTAGCGAAGCACCCTCGATGAGAAAAGTTGTACCAGAGAAAGCGCACATTATGTACGTCTCATTTTAAGAATTTGTTCTACATACTCGTAGAGTCCAACAACAGGTTTTCGGTTTTAATTAACAATATTTCGCTTAATATACATCATTTATACATAGTTATTTACTCAACCTGACGAAGTACGTGTAATTTCAACAGCCATCTGAAAGTTCTGACGATTAACCATAAGGAACGAAGACATCAACTACGTGGCGTCTATAGGAACGAAGATGACGTCAACTATGTGATGATGTCTTTTTTACGCCTGCACTTTTTAATAAACTTTTACGTTGAAGCCGTTAAAACCCCCCCTGAGCGTTCAATCATGTTTGGGAGTAAATTTTGGACGTATGGCTTCTTAATGCTCGTAGTGGTTCAAGTACTACCTCAATTTAATGCAGCCTGCGAGGAATAAGCCAAATAAGCTAGGATCTGGGCAACAGCCGAGCCAAAAAAGGTCAGTACACGGAGATATCATGCGACTAGGGAACTGTATCCTGAAATATTGCTGCTAAAATAGCGTCGAATGTGCAATTGATGAAGCCATGCCCCATCCCTCCACTACGCTCACTCGCACAGCTACGTAACTATTAAAAGATATTTTGCCGCTTCCAAAATTAAACGCACAACTGCTGAATAATTTCGATAACATGTAGATGATGAATTTCATCAGTAAAAAAGGGGTTGCTGTAAGCCATCTACACAAAATTTACTTCCAAATGCAAGTCGTTCGAACGAAACCTCTTGGCGACTTCAGTAGCTCCGCGCAATACTACTTAGTAATAACAACGTGGGGACGAAAGTGGCCAGTAAAGTCATTTGAATTGGTCCTGAATCAGCCCAAGTCCTGAAAGCACACTGAAGGTCTCAATCCCGTTAAGCAAGTCGGAAAGTTAATTTCGTACGTTGAGGACTGTGAGTACTCCATATTTGTGCACAGTAACTAATAAGCTTTCTTCAAAATAGACAGATGAACGAAACGTTCCCAAGCCAATGGTTTCAACCACGCAAGATCCTTTGGGCCAATAAACAATTTACATAAAATTACGTCCATTCACGGTGATATTTTGAGCGACAGAGCAGCAACTGCGTCGCCCCTTCTTCTCTCGCTGAAATGAATGGGAAATTTGAAGCACTTGAAGAGAAGCAATTTCCGTGAAGCAAGCTACCGTAGAACAAACTTATTTTAAAAAAATTGGCAAAACTTTCACTGTACATGGCAAGTGATAGTACATAATTAGAAGTAATTTTACGCTGCTGACCAAGTTATAATAACACGGGTAGGTCCTGTAAGTACAAAACCCTGGTTATGGCATACTAAACAAACTAGAAGTAACGACAACAAAAGCAAAACAAAATGAAAATAAAATTCAAACAAATCTTTCACATTTTACGAAAGCCACAAGTGATTGCTAAACTTCTAGAACTGAAACACATCTTAAAGTCAGAAATAAAATATGTGGCGACACCGAAAGCATCTAACCGCAGGATCTTTAAAAGCTTTCAACACGATGTTCAACTTTCACACCTGTTTGAACCTTTTCCAACATTCTCCAGGTACCAAGATAGCATGGCACCTGGTACAGAACTAAAAGAAAACCTAATTATCATAGCTTTAACACCCCCCTCGGTGATGACAGAAAAACGCCTAGGCAAGATTATCAAATGGGGAAATTAATTTCAAAATGACACAAGTAGTACTAAATTGGAACAAGAAGATATTTCAATTCGCCGCACGCGGATCTCATGATGCGTACAGTATTGTAGTATACATTTTCAGTGCATTTTGAGCGATGAGCAATATTTTCCATTAATCGAAAGCTAATGTCTTCGTTTTCATACGGTCTTCGAAGGTCTACATGAGCTGCCAAAGAATATAATTCTAAAGATAGTGCATTAACAGTTAATTTAACTTACATAGAGAGCATACAAGAACAAGAAATTACCATAAAGCATGCGAGATAATCGAATAACAACCATCAGGACAACCGCTGTAGGATAACAAGAAGGTATTTAATAAGCTATAATTTATAACCACAACGAACAATCCATATCATCACGTTCAAGCCCTAAGGAAATATGCTCCGTTACAATACAACTCATCGCTTCATTACTCAGGGAAAAACTTTTGCAGCACAACACGAAAACGAGAGTCAAAATTGTGATCTAAAAATATCAGGTCTGATTAATTAACTTGAATATAGAAACTACGGGTTGGTATCTGTTGAATAAACAGTGTGGCATGGTCATGTCTATTATTATGAATTTAGAATAGTCAACGTAATACACAATTTTTTACAGAAATGTTTACCGAGTCTATCTTAAAATTCTGGTGCAGTCCTTTGGTGGTAAACATATAAATCTTTCAGTGTTTTTAAGTTTCACTTACGAGAGGTATGTTGAAGAGTAATAAGGAATAAAAAGATCTCTCATTATTCAGGTTATTCATAATTTACAGCCTTAGAGTTCACACAATAACACTATTACATGGAGCCCTAAATCAGCTTCTGTTCAACCGACTTACCTTTCCAAGATAATAAATATATAATCTGAATAGCAATCGAAGTTAGCGAGGACAGTATTATTTTTCTTTACTTGTACCGATTAGAAAAGACCGCTGCACTCCAGCGTCAACTTCACAAGTAAGCCCAAAGTAGGAGACAGAATCACTGTACCCAGTCGTAGCTACTGTACCGTCAACGTTGAAGTTTGAGGCGGTATCAGCGAGCATAGAATGCTCAACTTAATAAATTGTTCTAGTTAAAGAATGTTCATCTATTGGCATGGAATATACTTCTTCATGTGAAAAATAAATCAAGATTTCACGCAATTCAAAAGCAACTGTTAGAAAGCTACATCGAAAGATTGCAGGACGGTATAGATTTTACAAAAATTAACAAATTCTGACACGTTTTTCAATAGACGAAGCAGTAAGCGAATCAATTGCGCCAGCGCTCACATAGCGTGAGAGAATTTAATGATCAGATACAGGAACACATCACAGGAGCCGGAAAATCAACTGTAAAATGAAGACTTCCATGTTGCAAGGTCAGTCTGATGAATGATGAAATTTGATAAACTAGTTATATTACTCTTCAATTAAATTTGAATCGTATCAACATCAATTGAAGAAATATGAAAAGAGAATAAAATTGAATCAAGATTTTAGTTTGAGGTACTTTGAAGAGCAATCCGAAATGAAAGAATGCTATTAAAATTCTAACACTAAATTATAAAGATGATTTTTAAATATTTTTTATTATTACATTTTGTTAAAAATTTGATCATTCAAAGAAACTAGTTCAAGCGAATTGGACTGAAAGATGACATCGATATTCTAACACTTATTTTGGTACAAAATTCCTTGGCATATGATTTCACGATGTGACCTATGAAATTACCAATTTAGAAAGAGGGAAGCATGACCTCATGGGCCAGGCCCAGTTCAGTGCCGCGATCGCTTGATTGCAAAACGCGTCGTAGCAGCAGCACGATCTGGGACATGAAGAGGCTGCAAAGTGCGTGATCACGGACGGTCGCAGCAGCTCAATGACAAGGATACGAATATCATTGGGAGAAGTTACCTCCCCGGCCATCAGGTGTACGGCTATCCGGGATTATAGGGCGTAAATCGTCCGTTCCCAAACGAACTTCATCTGGGATCGAACCCGTGACCTGTAGAGGCAGCAAGCATACTACCACAGGGTTACAGAGCCCATCTGATGCAAACAAGAAAAGAGAAGAGTAACTCCAGTTCTTGTATGATTGCAGCATGTCGAGGAAAAGTGGTTCACAAGTTATTGAAATTGAATGTTAAAAGTCGTGCGCATGAGGAGATTCTTCTGTTCAGTAGGAGAGTAGGGCACACTATAGAGGCCAGTAATTCACTTTGCTCTTATTTACAGCCTGATTTGGAGCTTAGCACTGACAGCAGTCTGAAAACAAAATATTGAACTCTTTCTTGTCTTTCTTGTACAACTTAAATGAGCGGAAATGCTCTGTAATCTTGTCAGCCGACGCACTTAACGAACAAATGCATAGGAGTTGATGCGTGCTTACATCATTAATGGACTTAGCTTAGCGATAAATTTATCTTACTTTTAGGTTTGGCTTCAAGAGGTAACGAACGATTATTTGAATAAAATTAATGAATCAGTAATGTTATATTGAAGCTTTGCTAACACTTAAATAAATTAAAAAGTACTTGGAATATTAACACGTGAGCCATAAACACAGTATTTTTGCATGCACGTAAAATATGTAGATATTTGATCATTAACAACTACAAACACGAAGAGCTCTTCCAATGAACCTGATATTCTACTCAGAAAATAAATGAAATTTATACGGTCATGTTCCTTCTCGCCGTTATCCGTCAGTAGCACTTGGGTATAACTTGAATACCTACAGAAGACAGCTCGACACCTCTCATGCGCTAAACAACGGCAACGGGAGAGCGTGACACGCGCCAGCAACACCACTCACCTGTCCAACTGCTGCGGTAGAGAAAAACTGGGGTTGCATCGGGAATGAAGAAAAAACACAGAAATATTACTAATGTCGGATCATCGAGGAAGAAGGCCGAGCATCACAAAAATGTAATAATTTTCGAGACCTGTACTCGCATTGAGCGCTTCGAGGAGCAAAGGCTTGCTCCTTTGTGCCAAAACGTTTTAATTCACAGCTCACAGTTCTTCGGAAATTTTGGTCAGAGCAAATTTTGCCGCAATTTTGCACCGAGCGGCTCATTTTCGGAGCGGATCTCAAGGGCATTTAGGATAAGGACCCATAAAGCAAGGCTATAAGGCTGGCCGTCCTTACCTCGGAGGGGGGAGAAGTTGTAGGGATGAGACATGGCACGTTGTCAGAAAGCCAGGGCTTCTGAGTGAACACTTGCACCTGCCATTGGAGAGAATTATGTTCTGAGCGAACACGTGCACCCGCCATTGGAGAAAATTATGTTCTGAGCGAACACTTGCACCTGCCATTGGAGAGAATTATGTTCTGAGTGAACACTTGCACTTGCCATTGGAGAGAATTATGCAAACCGCGTCGCACGCATCACTGCTGGGCTCAAGTTAGACCAGACAGTAACAGCATTTCATGGTGGCCTCTAAATTGCGATCTTCGAGGGACGGGAATTAGCATTCGCTGTAGACAATACACGCATTAAGAATCTCGATTGTGAGTATGATAAAGCTGTCACTCTTAAAAATAGGTAAACTATTACACAGGTACTAATCAATAAATAATTCATAACTAACCCCAATCCGTGTCTCACAATCAGCTCAGCTGAATCTACACGTCGAAGAAAACTCCTAGGAGCATAAGGGTGCAAACATCTCGACATAGGCGGCCGAGAGCTTGAGACAATCACCGTGACCCTCCTCCTGAACAGCGGCGAGGACTCTACAAGGCGCGTTCTGTTCACACGAGTTTGAATTTAACCAAACATAAGTACTTTGTCAGAGATCGACGGCAGACATTCCGGAACTTAACCCACAACTTTCTTTTAAGTCATCCATAAAATTTCTTGTGGAGTTTTGCCACACGCATGGAGCTTCCACGGTTGGTGAAATTACGGCTCAGCCATTGAATAGAAAATAGAAACATTAGAGCACTAGATGGTGGCCGAGCAACTTGGCTCAGATGTTTATAACTATGTGCAAGTTCCCGTGATTTCATCGATGGACTGATGTCAATGACCGAGAAGAAAAATAACGATTATTTACCACATGCATTAAGAACTTTTAATCAAACCAAAAATGCAAATTTTGGAATAAAATAACACATCTTGTCGGAATGTCGGTTCATTTAAAATAAGAAACTCCTCCGTTAAATTTAACTGCAAAAATATGAACACCAATTCGATTCCAGAAAGAAGTTTAGTCGAAAACTTCGTACTAATAGAGAAAATTTATGTAAAAAGGGAGGCCTTAAATGTATGATGAAAATGAATAATCTTCATTATTATCCATTATTAACACAATTACCAATGACAGAAAGAACGAAAAAACGTGATCAAACTACCACAATATGATGGAAAATTTCCTAATCCAACGTCCAGAATTTAATTGAAAAGGCCAAGATACATCTAAATTTTAGTTAGCGCTTAACGAAACATAGTAAGTGGTAAATAGAAATGAAACAGAAAACAGAAAACGCTATTAATATTTGCACGAAAAAACGATTTCATACTTTACAGGTTACGCAATTGAGCTGTTTTCCTTCAAAAACAAACAAAACGTTGAGAAATTCTAGCTACGCTAAAACACTACACATAAATATTAAGAACATTCTTTAGAGGAATAGATTTTTGCTTAGATTAGAAGAAATTAAATAACGGATAGAATTTCCGCCGAAAACTTGACGCAGCGCTTCCACCACACACCGAGCTGCGATCTTGTGTGCACAGCAGCCCTGACCTCAGGCGAATGGGTGTGAATGACTGCTGCCTCAGGAATGACGAACTGATGTCCTCAATGCAGGTTCGAATCGAAAAATATCTCCTCCCACCTGCACCACCAAATAGGAGCGAAGGGTCTGTTGCTTAGAAGAACCGGATAAAATTAGAAACGTTTTACACATTAAAATACGAATACGATCCAATATGAAAAAAACACAAGTGAATTTTGGTTCATCACGAATGTATATCCTTTACTAGGGGGAAAATAAATACATAAGAGTTCTAAATATCCCACAGCACGGTTCAAGTTTTCATGGAAGCTATTCAATAGTAATAGCATTCAGTAGTGAACGTTGAGAAAAAGCATGCACTGTTGAAGCTTGAATTTCATGAAGCGCTCGCACTCATCAGTTCCGCCATTTTACACGCACTAACTTCGTCAACTAACGTCGCAGGGGCTTGCAACATCACGTAAAATGAAAATTTCAATAAGCAAGAACAAGCAAAAATGATAGAAAATTTTTTACGTCAGTTCTTGCGAGATGAATCCTACTTTCAAGTGAGCACGAACTCACACAAGTAAATAAAAACACAGCGACACACAAGCCTCAAAAAAGTGTTAGCCTCGATCGTGCGAATACACAAAAGAAAAAATAGATACAAATAAAGTGGCGCACAATAGCGTAGAGCCAACCCGGATGCGCTCAGCTGTGCCTGGGGAGGCATTGAGCCTCCATCACGGCCAATGGGAAATATAATCGAATGCTCTGAGCTTTCTGATGTGTACAAGACTTTTTAGTGCATCTCTCTAGTCTTATAATTATTAATATATCAACAATGGAATAATGCGACTAATTTAAAGCTACATACATAACTACTGAGATTAAGTTACCTTTCTAATGAAGTCTACGTTCGTGGGTTGAAAACTATGCTCATTATTTATTTATTAACTTGAGTAGTTGTAAACTCATCCAAATCGTCTTCAGTGGAATTGTATAAGGAATCATTGTGGTCTCGTAACCTTGCAATTGAAAGAGCAGACCAACCGTAATTTAGCGATGCTTGTTTTTAGGTAAAGGTAACTTGCTGGTGGTATTAGCTCGACGCGGCTGGGCTCCTTTCGAAGAACTCGCGCCTTCGACAGAAGAAGGGCTAGTTGCCGGAACTTTGTCGGCCCCCACCTCCGTTGGGTCGGCACCGACGGCTGCCATAGGGCTGGTGTCCAGGGTAGAGGACGACCGTGGGTGAGGAGCATGCACAGGAGACACGCTTCGAGATGTGCCCGGCGACGAACAGCTGCTGGAGGGTCGCGTGGAATGTTTAGAATTCGGGCTGCTGTCCAAAGACGAATATGGTGGCTTCACTAGTTGACCGTCTGCGTAAGTGGCAGATTTTGAGGAACGATGGCTACTTTCAGCGACAGGGGATGAATATGAATTGGAAGAAGGCATAGAACGCTGATTATTTTCTCCTGAAGAATAAGTGCAGTGCGGTTTATTGCGGTTACTGCTTTTCGATGAAAAGTCACTTTCAGTCGCTGATGAATGATGACCCTCCGGACGTGGGATTCCGGTCATCTCTAACAAAGATATTGTTCGTGCACCAAGGCGAAGATTCTCGTGGCTCAGGGACTTTTTACGTGTGCCAGGGGCTGGGGATGAGCCACCGGCAGCAGAAACAGGCCGTAGAGAGCGAGCGGAGGACCTCAGGCGACTGGTGCCCTCAGCGCTGTCGCGGGAAAACGGATCGCTCGAAAGCTCTGCCATGCGCGAAGATGGCGTCGGCGGTCGAAGCCTAGAAGAATAGGACTTCAGGTCCTTCAAGTTAGAGACTATCGAGTTGAAAGATGAGGTGTGAGGGCGAGAGTAAGGTGCACGAGAGGGGGAGGAGGCCAGGGAAAGTGGAGTCGGTAAGCGGGACCGGAGGCTTGATTCGTCCATGCGGACCCCAGTGTCGACGATGAACTCGTCCGCTGCGGGATCCAAGGATGACAGGCTGAGGGAAGAAGGAGAATACTTAATAGACCATGAAGTAGAACGAACGGGCACACGCGAAAGACGACCAAGTCGTGACCAAGAAGATGGATAGTGCATCATACCTTGCTGTATCCAGGACGCACCTAAAGGTCCGATTGGATACGCTGAAGAAGAAGACCTTGTTGCAAACTCACCAGAATCGTAGAAACCAGAATTGTGCTTGTAGTTCTGAGGATTATTAGAATATGAATGATAAGGAAGTTTGTTATTAGGATCGTCAAAAGCAATAGTCTCATAGATAGGATCATTCTCCCGATCTGGAGGAGAATAAGGAGTACAGTAGAGTGGATCATCCACCGATGATGCACGTTGATAACCGCTGGACAATGAACTTTGGCGGGAATATAGCGAATTCGAGTATTTTTCTGAATGAGGAATAGGTAGAGACCGTAACTCGTGGGCTGAGAGGCTGCCCTTTCCGCCAATAGTCGGAGGAATGCCATGAACAACGTACAAGTCTTCGACCCTTCGCTCGTCGGAGCTAGAAATAGAAGCAGACCTCGAGTAGGTTCGACCTTGAGATAAATCGGAAATGGAGCTAGAGCTGCGGGAATAACTTTTACCATCCCATAGTCCCATATCGTCAGAAACTGCGTCTTGACGGACACAAGCTAATTTTTTATTCAACTGCAATCCGAGAGCCTGATCACGATGGGCGTAGCGTCGGTCCGACCACGGAGCAGAAGACGACAGTCCTCGCTGCTCAAACGAGAGCGAAGGTGCGTAGCCAGAACTCCCTACCCTAGAATACGAGCTAGTCCGGTCGTGCCCATCGAAACTAGATCCCTCGTTGGATTTGGCATAGTTTGGCAAAGGGAATTCGGGTCTCCCTTTTGAGTAACTGTCACTGGAAGCCGACATCTGAACACTGTCAAGGCTCGATTTGTGATGAGAAAAACTCTGTTGATGTGATTTACCGAGTTTTGAATCAATTGCCCGGGATGTATAAGTTGGCTGAACTTCAGAAAAGTAATTATTCCCCTTTGTCATTGGAGGTCTGTCTAACTTGAAAGTTGAGCTCGTATCGGGCATGACACTCATGGCCTCGCCCGCCCCGCTATCCGTGATGGCATCGCCAGGTTTGGCTTGCGAAGAGGTGCTGTCATCAGGGCCGCAGAATGCTCGGTGCTGGCGGAAGTGCTGTGGAGGCCAAGTGTACATCCCTAGAGGGCTAGAAGGACTTGAGAAACCCGAGTTCTCGTCATTTTGCAGCAGATGAATGCGGTGACCGTAGTGAGACACATCAGTAGTGTGCTCGTTCTCTTGTTCCTTGCTGGGTTCGTTGCCATCAACACGGTAGCGCTGAGCCGAGTCTTCCGAGAGGCCTCGCGTGAAGCGCGGCATGCGTTTCGTATCCTCAGGGCTCGTGTCCGCAGATGCAACCTTCCGGCGCCATCTTGTTCGCGACGATCGCAGCCAGAAAAGCTCGCGAGATGAGATATTATTAGCCTTCTCGCGGTAAGACGCCAATTTGTCCGTAAGCTTGAGCTTGCTTAGCTTCTGCCAAGCCTCCTCAGTAAAATTGCACGAGTCTGACTTCCTCAGGTTGGCCAAAAGATTTTGGGTGGAAGAAACAGGCGGCGAGTCCGAACGTGGGTTCAAAGTTGAGCGGTCTGCCGAACGAACGGTTGGCCTAACGTCCGTAGAGTTGGAATAAGCGTCTAAGCAGCTTGAACTCACCAGCTGGGAGCTTAATTTTACAAACTCTTTAGGCAGGCGGAAAATTGGAGTTTGCTGGAGTTTCTGTTGGGCAAGCAGAATAACACTATCGGTGTCAATAGACGCCGAAGATGACCGAGGAAGAGGATGTTGTGTCTCAGTAGCGACTCGAGGCGAGCTCGCTTCATATGGCTCTTCATGTCCGCTCATTGGAAGCTGAGTCGTACTCCTGTGGACATCTGACTCTGCAGCCACACTCGACACTTGCGACCACCAGGCCGACGAGTCTGTTACGATCGTGTTGTTGAAACTCAAGTCCCTGTAACAGTTGTTCATAGGGCTACTCCCTCCACTGCTACTAACGCCGCTGCTGCCACCGCTACTGACGCCACCATCGTTACGAATTCCATCATTTGCTCTTCCATTGTTTTCAGAGCCAATGACTCTGCTGTAAACACCACTAACGGTAGTGGTGGTGGTGGTGGCAGAGTAAGGGTGGACTTCTGCCGAAGAAGCATACCACTGATCCTGGTTCGCATAACGCAATTTAGGAAGTGGCTGATCGCTTTGATGACCACACTGTATGTTATCAAGGTGCGGGTCAGGGACAGTCGTAAGAGAAGCTTTAGATGTCCCCTCTCTGCAGTAGTTTAAGAAGAATGAGGAGGGACTAAGAGATGTACAAATAGAAGCATTCGGAGTCAGATGGTTTAAATAAGAAAAAACACGAGTGCAACTAACAATAGCTAGAGAGGATTTATACAGTGTTATAAAAAGAAAGAGAGAGAGGAACGAAATGAAAGGCCTTGAAGTTGAATGGATAACAGTTAAAACATGTTTAGAAATCGATAGAAGATAACAAATTACAGTCCGCGAGCGGAAAATAAGCGCTCCGCCAATAGAATTCGAGAGCATAAAGAATAGCTTTCTTCGAAAAATGCATGCATGAAACACAAGGTGAAATGCAAGAAACAACTGAAAAGAAAGAATACAATAATTAACATATACCACGTATTTGTAGATCCAGCAGCAGCGTCCAAGAGAGGCATAGAAGGGCAGAACAATGAGTGGTGAGCTTTTATTCATCAACTCTCAAAACTCTAACTCAGTAAAAGTTTAGAACAAGCCCTCAGTAACCAAGAGTATTATGAATACCTATGGTAAGTAACATTAGTATCTTCACATATACGACTCCCAGTGGTACTGACGTAATTATAGCTTCAATAAGCCACCAGGAGGACCGTGGAAAATAGTATGAGCGCATGACGCACTTCCAAACGCATTACTAGTAGTGAATAATAAAAGATAAACTCGTCAAATAACACGGAATATAACAATTATGACGACCGTGAATAAGGTCTGTACGCAACTCCCTACTCCTCTTCAACCCACCATGCTTCTCCCTGACGACATGAGATAAAATCTAGCAAAAATCGTCCGGTAAAAGGTCACCTACAAGAGACAGGAACTGACCGCATGACGGCGGAGGAGTCAGGAGGCCGAGTGGGAGGTGGCAGGACGGCGCTGAGGCGCCTGTTCACAGCTGGCGTGGCACACTTCACGTCCTGACACTCGAGGAGAGGTCCAGCTGCTCGCGGTATGCCGCTCTGGTGCCGCTTGGCACCGTCCTTCTCGTTGCGGTGGGCTTTGCCTCCTTCATTTTCCTTCCGGTTGCTGCCACCGTCATCTCGATGGCTTTTGATCTCGTTCCCATTTCGGCCGTCGTTGCCTTTAGGGCTACTGTTCGAACTATCGTGGCTTCTACTTGAGCATTTTCCAGGACGAGTTCTGTCATTTTTCCCCACGCTAGGCTCTGCCTGGGTATTGGTGGAACTGGAATTTGATGTGATGCTGCTGTCAGTGCTCTTCGAGAGCTCAGACAGAGAGAAACCAGCACTGGCTTCTCTCAAGTCCCCACCAGGACTCGAGATGCTCGCTTCTCCGAGGATGACGGCAGGTCGTGTGGGAGAGTCTGCAAGTACAGAAAGGAATACAAAGGGAATTACAATCGGAATTTATTTACCCAGACACACATTGAACTTCAATCAATTAATTGATGATGCGTGAAATTTTTGCCTATGCCAATTCTTCGCCGATGCAGATTCTTTAATATTGAGAATATTTATTGGCTTACCATACATGGTGAGTAAATTGTATTAAAATATTAATAAATAGCACTTGAAAACAAATGTATGGTATTCAAAACTGTGTCAGATTAGGCTTCCACTTCTGAAAAATATAATTCTATCCAATGAGTTTAACTTCAAGACTGTACGATTAATTGGACGCTCTGTGGAGTACGCATAGATAAGGTAAATAATTAGTAGGTCTCTTACTTAAGAGATTCCCAAAAAAGGCAGACATACAAATTATTCTCAGATGCATAGACGTAAAAGTTACAATCTTGTGAAGATTATTTCAAATTACTCTAACAGCACCACAATGTGTGCACCAAATGACGCGCATACTAACTCACACTCTCGTACCTTCTAAAGAATCCTTAGCGAATAATTTCTACTAGACTTTCGTATTCAAATTTCTGTGTATGATCTTGCCTTATGAATAAACTAACAAATTCCTAAGTCATCCATGAAAGTAAAATGAAGCCAAGTCTAACACAGGGTGAAAAAACTTGAGGTATTACTCTCAACTTTTGTTTACGTTGTGACTTTTGACATGAAGCCGTCATCTTTGAATGACTCCGTTTTCAAATTATTGCGATACTTAAGTATGTTCAGAGCCATTTTGATCAGAAAATATCTCAATGCAACGAAAGAAAGGAATCTTCAATATCTCAATCCATATAGATCTTGATGCATGAATGTGCCATATCAGTTAACGATTATACTAATAGAAAATGATAACACCATTCACCACATTGTAAACTGTAACTGTGACGCCTGACAGACTGATGGTATCACCATAACTGCCCAAGCAGTGTTGCCAGACATACCAACACCAACAAGTAGAGCGTATGTGTATGCTCCAAAAGTAGTCGATTGAAACTGCTTGTTGCTCAAATTTGAAAATTGAATTGTCAACATTCGCTTCATTTGAACTACCCGAGTTTACATACACGTATGGGCTGGTACATTTGACTTATATAACATAGCTGATAGCGCGTTAATGAACACAAACTGTTTTCCTTAATAGTAATTAACATCATGAAAAGAGCTAAAAAAATGTACACGAACTTCCAAACAGGCAATAATGAGCTTTAACTTCCGTACACGCCAACAATATAAAATCAGTTTAATTTTTCCTTTAAATGATGTACATTTCGAGTACAGTAGGAATCTACAATTTTCACAGTGTGCCGATGCCGATTCCTGCAAAAAGTGCAGATTCTTTTCGCTGCCGATAATGGGCACGTCACTACATTTAATAGAAGCTGTTGATTGACGCACTTCCATCCATCCCCGTTGGGTACGTATAGAAAGATAAAATGATGAGATGGCTGAATGAGTAAGCTGATATACAAGGTGTGTTCAAAATGCATCCTGGTTCAAATGCAGTGCGTGAACAAATAAAGCCAGGGAGGGAAGTTTTAGAGCACGTGAGAAAGTGATCAGGCTGCGCATGTTTAAATATTTTCCTGCGTACAAGAGTCGTCAATCGCTTGCACCGATGTGTGAGGACGTGCAGTGAGTACCGTTGGATCCAAATTTCATAATGAAGGACAAAAACTTGAACATTGCTACAGCAATAAATTTGACTTGTAGCATGGCAATTCCAAAGTACAAACGATCTGGGAGGTTCAACAGGCCCCCGGAGACGGAGCAATTGGCACCACACAAGTGTATCGGAGAGTCCTGTACCAGTGTGGTGCCCAATGCTGCGTCCCCCGAGGTATTTTGCCTCCCTCGAGCTTTAGAGAACTCGAACGCTGGGTCCACAGCGTCGGAGCTTGCATTTCTGGCTTTATGCACGAAAAGATCGAGGTACCATTCTCACCAAATAGGATGGAAACAGCTAATACTGATCATTTTTTTGACAAATGACTAATAATTCATATTCACAAAATAACACATCATTCATTCTCGTGTCTTTCCAGATTCGACCGAGCACTAACCAGCCAATCCATCACTTGTGCCCCTGGCTGTGGAGGTCGCAGGGCAGTGGTGCACATGAACGCTCTCAAGCGCAGAGATGCTCTCCTCCACAGCATCGCGCACGTCCCTGTCGCTCTCTGTGAGCAGCAGCCGGCCTACAGCTGTCTCCAGCGACTGCACAGCCAAATACACGAGTGAGTGCAACCGAAATTTGAAATTTAACGGCAAGTGTCTCGCACGTAACTTCAGCTTTGTAACCTCCTACTTCCGTCAAAAGGGTCAAAGAAACTGCAGCAGCAGTGGACATATCGCAGGAGTACCCACTGAGCAGCACAGCAACAATCGCCATTTCTATTCGTGATGTAAGCTCCAATGATTACAAAATTGTTACTTTAATGACTAATTCAAATATTATACCCATGGATAATTTTCCCCATGAGATAGGGTGGTTATTTAAAAAATATTTAAGAGGAAAGAGATTCATCAGTTCAATTTTCTTGAGAGTATGACATCATCAGCTTCACATGAATTATTTAGAGTTTACATGTATGTTGTATTTAGTGACAAAAAATTGACGCGGCACACAGATCTATTACCAAGATCAGTCGTCTTCATACTTTCCAGCCTTAGGACCATACTGACCACTCCAGTAAGTTTTTAGGGTCAAAACCGTTTTAATTACCCCAACAATATCTATCATTTCTAGAGTAGTCGCTGATTACCCAGCCTGAGCGAGCATACGCTTGCAACAACAATAAGCCATGAGCTGTGGCACTGATCACACCGGCGGGCCGCGCTTGGCCCGCGGGCCGCAGTTTGGAGACCACTCATCTAGACGGTACAATTATCGTTAAATGAACTTGAAATGAAATCATGAGCTCAACTGAGCTTAGCTGAACAACCAGTGAGGAAGACCATCTGTAGACGAAGAAGTAAATTAAAAACTGTAAGGTTCATACCCATAGACAATTATTATTATTATTATTGGGGTTAGACGAAATGCACCGGCCNCTCTATTGCCTATGGCCTATCCTATGCCCCCTGAGGGGGTACCCATAGACAAATGAACATACCATTTTATGGGCCGACGAAGCTTGTGGTCAAGCCCGTGGCACACAACCTCGTAGTTGCTTCATCAAACGTGTAGTCATCGGCCTACTACCCGTGATACTAGGAATTATGAGAGTAGGTCTACAATTACCACAATTTTTTAAATATATATAGTAATATTTCAGCTTCGCCACACAAGTCCAACAAGACAATCTTCAAAAATATTTTACAGCAAACACTTCATACAGACTAAAACTATATTCACTGCTGCCATCAGTTTTTTCGCATTCACTCAAAGCTATTGACAACGAACATAGATTGTTACTGGCCAGATATTAATAAAGATGTACGCCCCCCTATCGAGAATAATCGAGAGGACCTTGTGGGAAAATGAAACCCAACAAGAAAGTATAAACCTACCTAAATTACACATAAGAAGTGTTTTAAAAAAGTCTCCGACTACATTAAATTATGAGCAACACATGAAGCTGCGAAGGCGTGGTGAGCTACCATCAAGTAGGCAGGGCTAATGTGTATTCTCACATTCCTCCCCGCCTGCAGAAGGTGAGCTACCATCATGTAGGCAGGGCTAATGTGTATTCTAACATTTTTCCCCGCCTGCAGAAGTTGTGATTTGATTGCGCACCGCAAACAAATCAGGTTGGTAATTGAGCACCAACGATTCTTCTTGTTTGAAAAATTTGCAAATATTCATTGCGTTGAGGGCCTGGGATCACTTCTCACGATCTGAAACATGCGCTGTGTGATTTTCAAGCAAAATTACTTCTAGTCGCTCGCACGCATATTGCTGGTTTTCTCTTGACAATCAAATCCTCAGTCAAAGCAGAATTAATGGGTCCAATGGTAATTACTCGCCTATCTGCAAGTTCACTAATCGTGATTCGATGATCCTGAATTCTCAGATACAAATTAAGATTAATCCCAGCAGAAGGCATGAAAATAGAAAGAAGCAAAGTGGACACGAAAGATGGAAGACTGGAAAACATAGCTCGTGCTGAGGTAACCTAAAAGTGTTTCCTTGAGGTAGGCTAGTCCCCTTTGCATAGGAAAGACAAACCTAACTAACCTAATCCTATTGCATATCGTACGTCCCCTGAAATGACGACCTCTCATCAAACGTGGCTTTACCCAGAGGCCACGAAAAGCAGCACCGTCAAGGACATCGTACTCACCTGGAGGAGAGCTGAGTCCCTGGGCAGGGTGAGCTTGGACTTGAGAGCGGGCAGCAGGTGAACAACCCGCAGCCTGATGTTGGCAACCGCATCACCTGTCACGAATAACAACCGTCAGTTGAGATTATGGCGGAAATAACGTCTGCAGCTCATTATCATTTCAATCGCAACTTCTGGACGAAATTAGAGGTACAAGCTAACAGCTGTACCTCTGATTTCGTTTAGAGTAACCGTGAACAATCCCTTTGTGCAAATTATTTAAAGTTAACAACAACTAAACATTCAAAAACAATTCAAAGGAATACTATTGAAGATTCAGCTTCAATTCCTACTACGCATATGATCGCTTGCTGTAGTACTGAGAGTCGAAGGTTATTTTACCAGACGTAAGCCTAGACACGGTCGTAATTCTAACTTTCTTGAATTACAGCTTCAAGAGACAAAATGATAAATCAATTAATGAAATAAAAAACGTATCTATATTCCATTACACCCTGATATTTCTTGGAACACACGCAATACCTAAAGTATGCTTAATGACGAAACCAGCAAAAAAATGTATAAGAACGAGGTACAGCAGTTTTTGTGCATTAAAACTTCTTTCAGGAAGATACTACTATCATCTCCTAATACTTTTCAGAAGACTTAAATGACTTATTTCGTAATTCAACTGAGTTTTAATTTTAGAACATTGCGCATAGAAACAGCCAGTCAAGAAGCAAAAGGAAGAAAATATAAAGAAGAGATAGGGACGAAGGTGTGAAATCTGAAGGATGCAAAGTGGATACGAAATATAGAAGTCCTGAAGTCCTATTTATAGCTGAGGCAACCTACAATGCTACCCTGGGGTCGCCCGTCTCCAGCGCCTAAAAAAATCAAGCCTAACCTCACCTAACCCTAGAGCCTATCCTATGTTAACCCTAGAGCCTATCCTATGTTAACCCTACAGCCTATCCTATGTTAACCCTACAGCCTATCCTATGTTCCTTAAGGAGTTATCACAAAAGATCGAAATCAAATGAGGAGGCTGGGATGAGTGCTGCCCTAAATTATGAGGATTTCTATTGAATAATTTGAGAGCGTAAAAGTTGAAGGTAATTTCCTTAAGAGATGGTTTTAGTTTTTGAATACACCACGCTTCTTGAATTTGAATATATTATTCCTATCAATTTTGTACAATACATTATTATTAAGATACACGTCATAATTAGAAGGCTTACAATCAGGGTGAATCCGAAAATGATTACCGATAGAACCTTCGTATCTATGTACATTTAACCGTTGCTCAAGCGTCAGTCTAGTCGAGCCGATGCAGCAGGTACTGAGACACTTGCATTTTACCTCGTTACAGACAACTGATATAACGCATTGGCTTTCTCAACCACTGGCACGGAAATATCATTCTTTACCGGAAAATATGATTCTCATCCGGGTTTCTTCATTTGCTTTCGATCATTTGTGTGATAAACACGTGATCTGCTGAAAACGAGACTATGAGGCTGCGCACAAAGCAGCACATTCGTTTCGGCAAGATGTGTGTTGC